>CAJPEX010001900.1:0-47275 GCA_905338405.1 Notodromas monacha
AAGGTCTTTTTAGCGTAACGAATTTAGAGGACGCGTTTTTGGGAGGAAGATTGTGGGAACTCGAGGTCATCCCTCGTCCCACGAGATTCCTTCAGGATTATCGGTCTTTTGCCGATTCCTAGCAAATCTCGTGTTTCTAAACACCCCTCATCTAAATTTTCGACAACATTCAAGCAAATTTTTGTTCCTAAGTTGAGGCACCATTCCTTTTTCAAGGCCAGCAAAATTAATTGTCAGATCTGGGAAAACTAAATTATAATTCAACTAGTGTGGTTGGGTTGAAATTTTCCCTGACACTGATAGAAAATTAGCAAATATGTGATTTTATTTTCTCCAAAGAAACACTTGGAATTCAAAAGTAAAAGAAATAAATGAAATCTCCCCAAAATTTATTGTTGGATTTGGTGAAATAAAATGTTTACTCAGCTAATGTGGTTTGGTGGGGATTTTCATGAAATTTAAAAGAAAAATGACAACATATTCTCTACAAAGAAATACAGTACTTGAAATTTAAAAATTTTAATTTTTTTCACATATCTGAATAATTCAGATGCTATTTTTTGAAAGCTGGTGTCGCCAATATGTCTGCTGGTCAGTTTTTCTGGTGGTAATTGACATAAATGTTCAATTTTCAATGCTTAATTGCTTTGAATGCTCTAGTTTGATGAATAAACAAAGTCAACTGTGAGGGTTGATGTATATTTTTCATTCTGCCTTCCTCAGGAAATATTTTGTTCAAATGAAGGGAAGTGAACATTTGACACATCCAGTTACCATTGAATGGAAAATAGCACAAATCCCATCAGTGTCAATATGAGCAGTAGTAACACTACTCCTCAGTCTCCAGAACCCACCAGCAGCAGTTATCCAATGATGACAGTGACTCCCAGCACAAATGGAGCAGCTCAACCAGTAGCACCAACACCAACAGCACCACCACCATCAATAACAACCATCACAACCACTGCTCAAGTCTCAGCACCTCCACCTTCATCCCCTCAACAAGCCCCTGCCAAGCCCAGGATTGTCAAGACAGTGAGGTTCGACCTGACCTTTGAGCAAGACAATGATGACCCAAGCAAGGCTGGGATTGCAGAGATTCGTCAGGTAGTGGTGAATGATGGGGATTCCACCCCTGAGGGCACTATTCAGTTTTTCAACCCTCTCAACCTGCTCCAGCAACACCAACAGCAACAGGTTGTGAGGGAGTCTGAGCCCAACAGCAAAAAGTGGACTCATGGTGAGACTTCATTCTAATCTCCATTTTTGCAAACCAAGTGTACAGTGTGGCCTTGCTATGTAGACATGTTTGTTGCTTTGACATTGTCCCAATGCTGAGAAAGCTACATGATGGCTAACATTTTCCCAAACACCTCAAAGTGAACTCATTAAATTGCCTATCCAGGTTATAAGAAGTAAAATAAGTCCCACAAAAATTCAATAAAAACTTTTCTCAATTTGAAGATACAGAAAATAAATGTGCAGAGGTAGCACAGAATCTGATCTTTTTGCATCAAGATGAACTCAATGAGCAAAGAACAATATCAAGTCCAGTGTTACTGT
Source organism: Notodromas monacha (assembly GCA_905338405.1). Classification (NCBI taxonomy): domain Eukaryota; kingdom Metazoa; phylum Arthropoda; class Ostracoda; order Podocopida; family Cyprididae; genus Notodromas; species Notodromas monacha. Next base: position 1,564 of record CAJPEX010001900.1, read on the forward strand.
GCACAAATGATCAAAAAACTCTGAAAAAGCAAAGCATGTCTTTCATCATGAATTTGATCAAATGAAAAATTACTCATTTCAATTTTGAATATAAATAGCCAAATTTGTTCAAGAGATATTCAAATTTCAAAAAATGGAAATATCTCAGTTCTCTAGCATGATGTTGGAAAAGTGTCCGTATATTGAGACATTGTCTGGATGTCAGAGCAGATTTTTTGAGGTTTGTGTGTCCAAATGTTGAATCTTATTGATTTTGAAGTGTCCATACATTGGGGTCCCACTGTATGCAGTCAAGATTCAATGTAGTTCCAATAATTAAGTGCCACCCTCTCTTTATGCCACAAATTCAACCTAAAATATGTTCCTCTGTAATTTTCTGTAATTTCCCTTACAAGAAATGTAGCACTTGGATTTTTAGGGCAGTACACTTTTAAGAATTTCAATATTACTCAGTTTGGAATTATGCTTTGCTAAAATAAGGTGGAGTTGTGGTGCTGATGGGGGCAATAGCAGTGGCAATCATGGTGATGTTCTATGCCAAAACAAATGGTGACTCCTCCAATGACAACAAGAAGGGTTCCCTGGATGCAAGAACAGGGTTGAATGACTCTGGCTTGTTCAATAGTGACATCAAAGCCAGAATAAACATTGGGCAAGATGGGTATTTGCGGATGCGGCCATCTTTGGAAGGCCGGGCTATTCCTCCCAGGTCCAACAAGGGTGTCAACCACATGATTCAAGAGCTTCTCTATATTTGGACAAGTGAGTAACTTCAGATTCAGCTCATTATTAATTTTGATCTTTCCAAGTAAAATTATTGCTCAATGGGAAATTTTTCATTTTTTTGGCAATTAAAACTATAAATTATGCACTTTTTTAGCAAACAAAGACTCAAACTTTTAAAAGTGTGCCAAATGACAATTAACTATTTTTTTGCTCACACATGCCTTCTTTCAGAATTGAAGTTATATATCTGTGTATCCCCCAAAATCAGTGACCAAAAATCTAACTAACTGCATGTTGAATTTTGAAGCATTAATGTAAATTTCATGGAAGCCTCAGATTTTCAATTGGTGTTTTGAAAAATGATAATTCCATCACTTCTAAAGCATTTCATGTGAGCCTCAATTACTTTGTTCTTGTGTTTGCAGCCTATGAACATCAGGATGATGCTGTGGATTGTCCTTCAATCATGATGCCAAGAGCTGACCATCCTTGCAGATTTGAAATGCCACTCGTGGGTGAAAGTTGCAGACCAGAAAATGCTTTTGGGTATCTGGACTACAAGCCTTGCATTTTTTTGGACCTGGTCCAGGTTTGTTTCTTATGTGAAAACAGTCCGTTGATTGAAAAAAGAAATTTTGGTTCCACAAAAGTTTGCTTTTTGTGTCATAGTTTGGAAAAGGTATTCACAGTTTATGGGACTGCAATCCATTGATTGGCAAATTTTAGCTCAGTTTAGGATTTGGTCTTTATTATGAGTGATTCCATGTTTAAAAAATAATAAGCAGTATTTTTTGCTTGATTTGTATGTTTTTGGGGACACTTTCTGAAAGAATTTTCACTGTACCAGTAAAATGAAGTTTTGAAACATTAAAACATTTTTGCAGACAGGAGAATGGATACCAGGTCCTTACTACAAAGGATACTCATCAGAACATGAGACTCCATTGTGGGCTCCAGTGAATTGTTACCTTTGGGTGAGATCCAAGGAAGGAGCAGCTTTGCAGCAGGGATACTTGAGTTCCATTTGGCCCAGTTTTGGGTTTCCAAGGTGAGAAACTACTCAAATCATTTCTTGAAATAACATTCCTGATTCAGGATTTTTTTTTTCAACAAACAGGTGGTTTTTCCCTGCATCAGCCTCAACCAACTTTTATTCCCCAATGGTAGCAATCCAGTTAGACTTGGCTGACCTTCCTCCAAACTCGAATTTTGTGACTCTCATGTGTCAAGTAAGTCATTTATTGAAGAAGAGGTCTGAGAAACAGGTCAGCTCATTTATTCTGTGATGTTCTCAGGTCATGGCCAGCAATGGGCGGCTTCTGGCTGCAGACACCACCTGGGCCACCATTAGTGTGGCTGAGATTGTCAAAGAGCAAATCAACAAGAAAGCTATTGAGCGTAAGTGAAACCACCTCATGACAGTCTGGCAAAATAATTTGTTGAACAAGTCTCATAATTTATCAAACTTATTCTTAGTTTTTCCAATATTGAAGGTATGTAGTTTGGATGATGGGATGTGGGAAACAGTGTGTGTACCTTGTGAATACTGAAAAGCAGCAAATGAAGCTTGTTTATCAATGTATCTATCTAAAAATATCTGTAGGAACGTATTTTCAGCATTAAATGAAGTGAAATGCTTTTATTATATGTGCCTCTTAAGTCTGTCCATCTGAGTTGTCAAATGTATTGTTCTGTCAGGAACTTGATTAAAATGTTTGGTCATCCAGGCTTTTAATTCAGAAGTCTGAAAATACAAAACACAAACCAAGTTTCTGGTCCATTTGCTTATAATTTCATAATTTTACATCTTAGGAAATCCCATATGTTGGTAACTTCTTTCTCATCCCTTTACTCATTCCATCAAACTTCACCTTCATCAGCCCTGACCAAGAATTGGTACTTTTTGAAATGCCGTATTTCAGTACCCTATGTTCATCTGAGGTCTGGGAACTGGGGAATATAGTTTGTATTGGTGAATTTCTCAGTTATTTGCAAGATTTTCCAACAGAGCTTTATGAAGATTCAAAGTGGGGCAAATGAGCCTTATTTTCTCACAGTAATGTGATGCAGTTCCACTTTCCCAATTTCAACCTGGGCAAGCAAAACTGGATAATCAGTAAGCAAATTATGAAATATTATGTTGATAGGGAAAAGTCTGTGATAATTTTTCAAAATAATTTCTATTGTAAGCTTTCAAAGATCCTGGCAAAGACTTTATTGAAAAAATGCTGTATAATATACCATCATCAGATACACATTTGAGATTCATTAAAAGTAATTTATTAATTTATTTATCCAGTGTTCCCCATCATTCAGGAATTTGTTTCTGCAAAATCTTCTCTTCTCTTTTTAGAAAAACAATTGTAGATCATCAATCAATGCTCTGATTCCTGTAAAATTGAGTTTGACAAAGGAAAGATTGCTTATGATGTTAAAATCATGTGTGATTTGTCCCTGGGAATCTTTGTTGCTACTTTTCTGCCAAATTTGTTTGCTCTATATGCCCTGTAAAAATGTCCAAATATTGCCCAGCAAGTACTGCTTTGATCAATGGATTACTATTTCAGAAAATTGATTTTTCTGCATCAATTTATTCTAATTTTAAGATTAGGTCAATATATTGTTCAAATGTTTCAAAAAAATGAGTATTCTTCTTTTTTAATCCTACAAGTGCAAGATCCTTGACAGAAATTATAATTTTGCCCAAATGTTGGCGTTGTAACAATGACAAGACTAATATAGGAAACAGCACTTTTGTTTCATCACTAATGCTGGCGGATGGCGATTGGCATCTTATTTAGGTTTTCCATAAAATTTAACATAGAGGAGATTTGTTTCATTCAAAATTTTGGCGTTTGCCAATAAAGGGTGGCGCTTTATCAGGGGGCGTCTTAACAGGGTTTGACTGTACCTGCTTATGCTGAAGATTATTTGGAGTGCCAAAGTAAGTATAAAAATCATTATTTCTTTTTTTCAGAAAGAAAAAGAGAAGAAGCAGCTGCAAAGGCAGGGAATGCTTCGCTGAGCGATTCTTCTGCATCCGGAGAATCGGGACTCGGTCGCGGCCTTGGCCTGAAATCACTGGCATCTCAGAAAACCGGACTCAACAGGAAATTCAGCAACTCGTGACCAAAATTTTCTCGCCATCATTCATTCATGAAAATGAGAAAAAGAAACCTCGATGATGTTCACGTCGGCTCCCATTTTTATTTTCTTTAAGGAAGATGAATCCAACTTTGCCATTTATCGAAAGCGGCTTTTATTTTTCCACCTTTTATCCTGCTGCGAATGCTTGTCAAAAAAAAAAAAATTCACATCTGCTGGGCCAGTCACAAAATTTCCGTTTTCGCCAATATCCCAATTTGAAAGGATTTCTCTTTTGAAATTTTTTTGCAATGTTTTTTTTTTTTTGCGCGTGATAAATCGGGTCCAAAAGTGCCTGAGAAAGAAAAGAAAAAAATACTGAGAGGGCAATTTTGTGTTTTTTGTTTGTTTTTTTTTGTTTTTGTCCTTCGCCTGCTTCATTCCAGAAGAAAACGTGGCTGCGCACAGTTGTCAATGTTATAAGCTCCGAGTTGCAAAAGATGATTTTTCTGTTTATTGTTGAGATGACGAATGGTGCTGTCAATTTTTCGTTTTTTTTCGACGAAAAGGATGAATGTGTCTTTTTTTTGGGGTAGAGGAAAATGCTTCATCTTCTGGGGCGAATTTGAAGAATGCATTCCTCTGTGCTTTCGTAGAAAAAATATACTTCATATTGTTCATTTCTTCCAGGGTATTTTTTTTTTCAAAGTGATAACGTTGACAAGAAGTTTTCCCTGGAATAATATTGATATATATATACTCAAGCGCCACGAAAAATTTTTTCTAATGTAAATAAATCTCAGAAAGTGAGATTTATGCTATTCAAGCATACATTTTGTATGCAAATTTGGCAATTTTTTGGCGCGCTTCATACTTTGAAGTATTTAAACACTTTCAGTGACTTATTCATTCCAAGGAATAATTTTTTAGGGACTGGAATAAACGAAATATGTACAGTATTTAGGCTCAAATCGTACCGGTATATGACAATGGGAAACCAAAAATAGTAGAGCAGATTAAATTAAATTGACATTAGTAAATATCCCATTTTCATTCTTCAGTATTTGCAGAAAAACGCCACTTTGGCCGTGTGCTTATTTTTTCTCAATAGAGGGGAAAAAAGATTATCAGAGCTGGGCAGGAGAAAAATGAATAAAATGCAAGCATACTTGATGGTGCTGCAGTTTTATGTCATGCGCAAAAATTGCCAACCTTCTTTCTGCAAACTTGTTTTTTAGCGCAAATCTGTGAAGCAGAGAAAATCAGGCTTTGACTTAAGGAAGTTTTGAGTTATGGAACCAAGCATTTTTGTCATGGGAAACATAAAAGAATCGCACTAAATTGTAAAGGCTGATATTCTGGCCCTTAAATTGTTTCTAAAATGAATTGAATGGATGATGACCATTGAGGCAGGGGTTCATTCGCCATTTTGTAGTCTGTCACATCCAAAATACATCAGATTCCATTTTTCTTGCTTTTTTTATTGCTGCTGTGTCAAGAAAATAATAGCTGAAAGGCCTCATAAAATTCAAATTATGGAAGTTTCAGAGGAAAAGCCTTCTTATTGAGGAGGTTTTTAATGCATTCCATATAAGAGGGAATTCAGATGGGGACTTTAAAAAATTCAACTCACGCGGGATGTATTTGACTTATCAAGATTTCACTTATCAAGGTTCAACTGTTGCTAATGTAGAGGCAATTTAATTGGGATATAGTAACCATCAGTTTCCATATGTTTCAGACCTGTACTTTGGTCATTATGTTACCTTTGACAGTGTCTGGTTTTTTTTCTTTTTTCCAATGGTGCATTCTTCTTTGACCAAAATTCACCATTGACTGAGTTAGTTAAGTGGTTCATGTGCATAGCCCTTCAGCCTAGCAGAGAAAATCTGGAATAGAAATACTTTTGAAACTTGAGTACACAGTGGTAACTCTTAGTACAAATACCTGGAAGTAATAGGAAGTAATACAAACATTCAGTATGCTACAAGAGTTTGTTGTGCCATTTTTAATCCTTATTGATCTAGCTATGAACAAAATCTGGATGAATAACCATTAAATTCTTCATAACAACAAGAAAATCTGTTCTGTATGGATCCTTTATTCAATTGAAGAGCTGTATATTTAAAAAAAAAGATTGTGCTTGTACAAAATATGTTTATTGTATAAGGTACCACTGTACTGATGCCAGCTGAAAGATGGATGACTTATGTATTGTTATCCCAATTTTCAAGAATTTTAACTGAAAGAAACTTTTGTTTTGCAAAAAAGTCTTTTTGCAAAAGAGATTACTCTTCCAGTAGCGGTTAAACTTTTTGTCAAGAAGATTCTACTTCTTTGTGTCCGGTCAGCTGCAGGTTGGTCAATTCACGGTTGCGCACCCGCCGGTTGTCAAGCGCCAGTCAGTCCAACCGCCAGCCAGGTCAGTTCTTGGACTTGCCAATCCCCAGCCCACCAAACTGCGGTTTGGTCACCCAATTGTCAGGGCACCCGAACAATTGGGTGACAAGAATCATGCTGATTCTTTTTCAGAATTCAGTAAGCAGAATGGTATCCTACCAAAGATTTTTTTCAGAATTTCAGCAATGTTAGGTTAGGTTAGGTTAGGTCAGTTTATGTTATGTTAGGCTAGGTTAGGTTAGATTAGGATATGTTAGGTTATGTATGCAGTTTGGTGGACTGGGGATTGGCAAGGCCAAGGACTGCCCTGGCTGGCGGTTAGACCGACCAGCGCTTGACGACCAGCAGGTGCGCAACTGTGATTTGAAAGGCTGGCAGATGACCCAGTACCCTAGTTCTTATGGCTGGGGATTGAAATGAATACAACTTCTCAATTTAGAGTGCAAAAATTATATTCCATGAACATATACAGTGAATGCCAGACCAACAATGAATATGCATTGAGGTACCTGTATAGATTCAAGCAGAACCAGACGCGACTGCGCAACTCAGTGAAATAAGGAAACCAAAAAGGGACAGGGGAAATGACTGCTTTCCAGACATATGTTTTGCACATGATGACCTTGTCTTTTTTGGAGCAGCAAGTTGCTAGGCTGGGAGTTTTGGAATGATGATCACAAAATAGGCAGTATAGTCAACATTTTTTGGGACTTAGTAAACAAAGATTTGGTGACAGTATAGCAAAGGATACAGATTACAAAATTCTCTCACAAAGAAAATGTTTCTTTTACTGCGAAATTTTCTCTTACTCTGAATCAAAATCAGAACATGATATGTATTATGAAGGAGCAGTGTGTGTTTTGAAGGTCAAAAATGTCAGATAAAAATTACTGCAAGTAATGGGTTAGTCTTGCTATTCGGGATCCCACTTCATTCTGATGCTTAACTTTTTCTTTTTGCATATTCAAAATTTGCAAAAAGTTCTCGTCATGTGCCAACGCATAGGATAATTAAATGACAGATTAAACTGATGTGTAAATTGTCAAACCCTCTTTTGTTGATAAAGTATTGAAATTTAGGAACAATCAAGTAACTAACACAATTCCTTCATATCTCAGTTGAGTTCCAGTGTTGGTAACACTGGATCAAAAGCCAGGTCTCGCAATTTTCTGCCCACATACAGGCGTGAGAAACGAGATATCAAAGCTCGGCTGGCACTGGGATGAGGAAGTCGTCCGTGGCAGTTGGAAAGTGATTTCACTGTGCTTTGAATGTGTTCAAATTCTTTGGAAAATAAGTTCCAAGGTCTTTCCCAAAATTACCTTTTTAAAAACGGAGTGAAAACATTTTCTAGTGCGCAGAAAAGTGCGTTTGCCCCTTTAATTGAGGCGAGCTATTTCAGACTCATTCCCTTCTGCATCTAAAGACCAGATATTTCATATTTTCAAAGCGAAGAAACCAACCTGAGTGCATTTCTTCATTCCAAAAAAAAATTCTAAAAATTTCCGGTGGAGCATCAAAAATGAAAGAAATTCGCCAAAAAAACAACCAAGAATTTTCCTCATCTCTCAGAGGAATGAAAAAAACCAAAGCCGATTTTGACAATGAGTTTTAAAAAGCTTGTGCCTTTCCAAGAAAATTCTGAGTCATATTTGAACAAAAGAACAGTATCTTCAGAAATGCTCACGCTAAAAAAAATAAGATTCCAAGTAATAGCCTCAACAAAGCGTCAACATGCAGCAGGGAAATCGATAACGTCATTCCAAAGAAATATAAAAAGAAAAATTTGATGCCCATCAAAATCGAATCTGTGTCCTTCGGTCATCATCAGTGTCGCCGATCCAAATGCTTCCCAACATGTATATATTCCATGTATTTGTCTGTCAGTCATCGTTTCCATTCAAAAGGTTTTTTCATAAAGTCTTCACTTCTGTTCTTTTTGGGCAACATTTTTTTTGAGGTCTTTGGTGAGTTTTTCCAAACACAATTTATAAGTGGGAATTTTTGGTGAAAGTGCCGGTGGTTAAAAAAAAAAGAAATTCAACTGCTGGCAATATGTTGGAAAAAGTTTACAATATGATATATAAAGAAAAATAAATACGGAGTCAAATAAACCTATTCACTATTGAACAGTTGAATTAGTCTTTTTCATTTTTTCTCACCAATTTAAAACAACAACCTTTGCTTGAATCAGAAACTCTGACCTTAATATGGACAGGAAAATATATATTCATAGCTGAAGGATTGAAGGAAAACATTATTTGAGATGATTTTCTGCATGCAGAAAAAGATTCAAATTTAATGGCACACCTCTTTTTGCAATATTGGCAGAACAATAAGTTTTACATCTCTGCGGACCAAATGAAAATGTATGATGAAGAGGGTTCTTGAGTAATTTGGTCTTTTGATGACCTTCTTGCCAGGAATCACAAAAGGTTGCCTGACAAATCAACCAAACCAAAAACACCAAAAACTGTAAACTGAAATAATCAAAAATTTTGAAACCTTGGTGACCATCATGGAAACTGACTGCCAAAAAACCTGATGCAGTTGGTACCTTGCAATTCACCCCCCCCCCACCCCCTGCAATTCATCTGTCCTGCAATTTGACAGTCAAATTTGCTTAGATGTTGACTCTTGATATGACCTCTGCCCTGCAATTCAACGCTCATGGAAATGCAAAACATCATATACACTAATATGTAGAAAACATTGCATTTGACATTGCCTTGCAATTTGACTGCTTCACAATTTGATCCTAGTCCAGGAAAGGATTAGGGTCAATTATTGTAGGGCACCACCTGCTCAAATCAGACTGCCCAGGAAACTCTGTGTTTACTGGAAACCTAAGAAATATTTACTACCTTTCAAAAATATCCTGTGCTTGGATCTTTGTTGAATTCCTGAAAAGTGAAAACTTCAATTACTTTTTTACAAAATTTTTGAACTGAAAATAAATACATTTGAAGACACTTGGTCTTGGCTGAAAATAGCCTATAAAGTGTGCATTCTGCTCATTTCAATTTATTTCTTTTTCTGGATCCTATGTATAATGATCCCTGACATTTTTGTCAAACCGAAATTAAATTTCATGAAAAACCTCTGTCTTTACTTTGCAATCGAGAGAATAACCTCTGCTTATATTTGATCAGTCACATTGAGCTAAACGAAATACTGAGCTGATGATTTTTGCAAACTTTGTGCAGTGCCCTTTTTAGCTCTATTGACAAGCATTCTCTCCAGTTTTCCCCTCTTGCTTCAGCAGCAGCAGCAGCAGCGAATCGACACTGACGATTCTTTTTTTTTGTGCCGTTTTTTATTCCTTCTCCATTATTTATGCTGTCGGTGTCGACCGATTTTTTTGCGTGCTCCTCACTTTGCTACGCTCGTTCCCTCTGCGCGGAAATTTGCGCGTTCCTCTGTGTTTCTTTCTGCGCTTTTCTTTTCTTTTCGTTTGCATAATTGTGTTTTTTTTCTGGTTTTGCAAACATATACCGTGGGTTCATTAAGACATTCTTGGGCTGAGAAAAACCATAGTGTTGTACTCCCGGACATTCGCTTTCTTCTGGGAATATTCGTGGCTTCGGAATTTCTCGGTGTTTCATTCACTTGAAATCGTCACTCCGTATTCCTTTAATGAAAACAATAAAAATGTTTGAAATAAGGTAAAGTCTCGGTAAAACGAAGCTGTTGGGACCGGGAAAACAGCTCCGTTATAAGGAGATATTCGTTATAATGCGATTTCAATCCATTTATATTGCTATTGGACAGAGACCTGATATAAGACTTCGCTGTATAAACAATGCGTCGTTATAACGAGATTCTATTGCATAAAGACTGTATGAAAGAATTGTTTATAATTTTGAAAACATTTTTAAATGTCAAAATAACTTTTCTTCCATTCGGAAATTAAAATTAAGTACAAGTTAATTCAAGAGAAGCACAAAGAAAATGAAGTGAACGTTGCAAAAAGTTGAAGAAAAAAAATTTTAAAATCTTCGTTACGATTTTGGTAAAACTACTGCATTTCAAACTTTTCTTCCACCAAAATTCATGCACAAATATTTCTAGAAGTGCTAATTTTCTGTAAAGTTCGAACGAAATCAACTGGTTTTGTGCGTTTGCGCAAAAATATTGGCTCACATGATAAAATCGTGCTCTTCAAAAGGGGGGAGAAAACCCGAGAAAATCGGAAACATGGAAAATGATGAATAAAGGAACAGACAGATATGTGAAATAAACACTAAAAAAAAAACGTTTGTGCGATATCATTTCAGAGAGCCAAAAAAAAAAAACCGAACTAGGCTTTTGGTGATCATTTCTCTCCAAAAGAGTGATTGAGTTCTCGTGACATCATCTATGATTCATTCACTTCCGCTTTATCGACCGGAAAGGTAATAAACACGAAATATTCTCGATATATACTGATTCATTATTATGTATAATTCGATGTTCAAATCGTTCAGCTCTTCGATATTTGTCAAGCTTTGAGAGATTTTTTCCTCATCATCATGAAATGATCAATATCCTCAAAGAGACAAACTGCGAAAAGAGCTCAATGTCAGAAAAATACAGTGAGACCCCAGATGTGCACATAATTGGCGGATGTCATGAAGTCAAAATGTCCCTGAGTCAAGTTTTGTTTTCCCTTAGACTTCCATTATATAAAATGTAGTTGGTGTATGGAAGAAATATTTGCCAGTGGAATCAAGTGCTGTACTGTTAAATACGCTAATCTTTTGTCCAATAATTTTATTTGTCTTGGACTTCAAATTACTTCGGGGTCCTTTTCGCAAACCGAGGTTTTCTAAAACCAAAATTCTTTTTAATATACAAACATTTTCGATTATCCCGGGTATAATGATCATCAGGTTGCCTTGGTCGAGGGGAAAACTAAAATACAACCCGATTATCAAACGAATCCCATTTAATTTTTGACAGAAATTTGGAAAATTCGCGGAATTTGGCAGAACATCACATTTTTTCCTGAATACAGTATGTTTACCCTCCGCTTTAATTTTTCGAAGTGAAATGAAATTTGACGCATGAGATTGTTTGCCTTGGTCATAAGATTTTTAATTAAATAAAGTCCTTTACTAATTTGCGTTGCTGTCACATCACACCAAATTCGGATTGACCATCAGTGACCAGGAGACGAGAATACAAAAAACTGCAGAGAAAAAAAAAAGTTGGCTGAAGAGGGGGGAAAATGGCGATTCGGTTCCGCGGAATGAGTGAGTGGAACATTTGTTTGCACACATGGTCGGTGTTGGCAATTATCCTGGAACAGTCCGTCGCGACACCGTCCACCAACTCCGTCGACAGTGAGTACACAAAACCTAATGCAATTTTTTCTTTCCCTTTAATATTTGCAAAATGAACCACCTACGCGGTTTACAAAGACCACATATACACAAATTGTATCATGTATTTTTGTTGTTGAAGGAAATACCTAGACTCAGAAAACAATAGCAACTGATACTTGCTTCGTCTCATATATTGGACCATGTTTACTCAGGTACTATATGTGCCCTTAATTAAGTAAAACAAGTACTGAACAGGTATTGTTGCAGTTGGACGCGGCCTCAGGACTGAATGAGTATAGGTGAGATTGTAAAAAAAAAAAAATTGACCTAGCCCATGATTTTCAAGGTTCTGAGACTTCTTTATTTTTTAGTTTTTTTAAATACACGTTAAATTACTGAATTATGATAAGTGAACACTTTCCAGTAACAGCCAGAGTCCTCAACCCATGATGGAGCCAAAAATTCACTGGACCAAAAAAAGTTTTTTTGAACATTTTAAAGCCATTATCCAAAATGTAGAAAATATGGGTGAAGCAACAACAAATTTCAATTTTTAGTTGGCCTGGCAAGTTTTTAGCACCTTGTGACATGGGTGGAGAACTCTGGCTGTATCTCAATTTTGGGAGGGGGAGAAAGACATTCACAAATTTGTCCATTTTTTCTACTTGGGTGGTTTTCCACCTGATTACATGGTTATCATATATCCTCATGAAGTTGAGCAAATGATTTTTGCCAGAAATACAGTACTTGAATGAATAAGCTATCAAATACTGTACAGTCAACCCCCATCTAACGGACTTGATTTGTGCAAGGGACAAGTCTGTTAGACAAAAAGTCCTTTACACGAATTCAATTACATAAAAAATTTCAATTTTCAACACTAATTTTAAACCAAAAGAAGTCTGTTTGGCAGATTTTGTCTGTTGGGCGGGAGGAAAAACTGCTTGCAGAGCTGGTCTGTTTGGCAAAAATCCCTTACACGGGAGGTCTGTTAGGTGGGGGGCCACTGTATTATGTGATATTCATGCATGTTCTTACATCAGTATATAAACATGAGCTTCTAAGTATGTGAAAATTTATGAATTTTTCTGAAGTCTTGATCTGTTCAGTTCTATTTTTTTTATATACAGTGAGACCCCCACATGGGGATACCTCAACATGGGGACAATTTGACATTGGTACATTTATTTTTCAATAGAAAAATCATTAAAAAGTCCCAAAATATGGACACTGACTTGACATGAGGACATTGCATGATGAAATTGCCAATAAATTTGAGGAAAATTTACTTTTATTAGGCTTAATTGCAAGAAACAGATATTTCCAACCCTAAGATCTATGCAAGAAAAATGTGTTGGTACTTTTCCCATCAATTTCCCATCCATTCAGCTGATATGAAGAAATCACTTATATTATTAAAGAAAGACTTCCTTCTCTCTTTTGTGACTTGGATGTTGTTTTTACAGATGCCAACATTTCAATAAACTGTACAATGCTCCAAATATTCTTATTGGGTTGAAAAGAGATTCACTGAACCAAATTCAAGTGGCAAAAAATGCTTTTTTTCATGGAATTCTGGAGAATATTTCTTCCATAAAACGCCAATTAAAAATTATGTAATGTAAGGATATATGGGAAAAAAAGACTTGACTTAGGGATAATTCAACTTAGGGACAATCTTGATGCACCAATCATGTCCGCATCTGGGTGTCTCACTGTATAATAAATCTCACAAGGAATTACACATTTTTTAATGTCCCCTTCATCATTCCATCTGATTGTGCCTTGAAAAAAATTACTGGCTCTCATCAAGCCTTCAGAAAACAGAACATTTTTGTTTCCCAAAAATGTCCCAGTTGATTTCTTCTGGAATGAGACGCATGACGCCATTAATTCCTGTCATATTTTTTCTCTGCCATAAAAAAAAAGGAAGTCCCTTGCCATTAACCTCTGGCACGCACCTTCACTCATGTGTCCACGGCAAAACGCGGTTATTACCCTGAACGAACCTTTACCGTCGCAGTCACAACGGTTGATCTCTAAAGTGAGCATCTGCGGACTCACAGAATCGTCACATGTTCAGTAATGGGAAAAATAATGATGGGGTCATCAGATCGTGTCTTTGTCCCCCGGGTTTCGGCGGGACTCGTTGTCAAGGTATGCTTTCAAATGAATGTCGAGTTTTTCTCAACGAACTGATATCTCAAAATTGTAGTAATTTTTTTCTATAAATATGAGCTTCGATTCTCGAACCTGTTCTTTTTAGTTCGTGAAAAATTTCCTCAAAATGTGAACACATGCAGTTGAGAAACGTCGAAATATTTTCACCTGAAGTTTGGAACAGCACTCATTTTCTTTCAACTGCCTAATTCTCTGGAAAGGAGGACTAAATCGAAGAATTAACGAAATGTTGAAATTATTAGAGTAAAGTGAGACCCCCAGATGTGAACTTGATTTGTTCCTTGACTTTGTCCCTGCTTGTGAGAATGTGCATGTACATGTTAAATCACATTTTCCCATAGACTTCAATCAAACCATCTTCAATTGGTTTCCCTTTTTGTCAAACATTTGGAAAAAGCCCCAAAAATTGAATGAAATTTTTTCCCGTCAAAAACAGAAAGTAACTGCACACAGCAGAAAACTGCACAAACTCTGCTTTTAGTATGAAAAAATAATAAGCAAAAAACAGAAAGGAAATATATGACACGTTTCTACTACCCTTTCAGGGGTTTTTTCTTCACGTTTTAATCAGACAAAACCGAACACTTGATCTCCTTTACCTATCATTCTGAATAAAACTTACAAACAATATAATCAAATGGCTGACTGTGTTCAAGAGAAATCACAATTTTGAAAAAATGGAAGAGTTCCCATTCATTCCAGAAATGTTGATAGTTTTTATATCTTCAGACATTGTTCAAATATTGTGAAATACTTCAGAGTTGCAAATTCTCCTTATTCCGTTGATGTGTGGCAAAGTTGGGATACTTTTTGGCAAATTTTGTCCCCATGAGCGTTGCAAATTAAAAATATCTGATTTTGTACCAAGACCTAAATTGGGAAAAAGTTAAGTATTTTTTTGAATATCTTGCAGAAAATTGTGCCTGTAAAACAAGAAACAATTCCTCAATGGATGGCAATTTTCCATGCATTCCCAGGTTGAAATTAATATTGGTAATTTCTCCAGACAATGGGATTTTCTGCACTTAGATTTTTCCCAGCTTAGGCCTTGGCAACCTAAGGGTCATATTGGGTCATCCATATGTCAGGGTCCAACTGTGTAAAAGTTCCCATACACCAAGAGGGCCAGAAATAAATTTTGGGCTTATTATTAAACTACAGCAGCTTCACTTGAACCAAGTAGGTTAAAAAATTGTTAAAAAAAAAATTAAATTCAAAAAAACCTCCATATGAATGGTAAAATTTAATATTTGAAGTCTAACACTTATATGAGACCAACAACTTTTTTATGAAGAAATCCTTATCCAAAAAGAGTCTTTGCGGGTTTCGTCAATATGAGACTGAAATGAGACATGAAAAATGATGCACCCTTTGAAAGGCTGTGATCTTGTAATATTTCTTCTCATTTTTCTAAAATTAATGAAAGCATAAATCTACAAAACGAAACAGATCAAGGAAAAATGGTGGTGATTGACGTGGATTGTGGAGAGACGGAAATAGTGGCAGAAGACGGAATCATCATAGAATTCGCAGCCCTCGGCGTTCTTCCGGGTTATCCACCACCAGACACGTGTCCGTCTAGGTTCACAGACCGGAAACCCGGTGGGGTTCATCAATTGCAGGACGAACCCGGCAAGGGGTTCAGCAAGACCGGGTTCGGACCCTCTCGGGGTTTGCTGGGCAATTTCAACGACACGGACGGACGGAATTTCTCGGGTTCTTGCTACTCGGAAAGTACATTGGCTTTACTTCGGTTCTGGTGAGAGAAAGCAAATTTACACATTTTTCAAATAGTGTCTCGGTCAATGAACTTCAATCAGTTAAAACTCAATAATGTAATCTCAAAAGTGTATTTCAACCAAGAGATGTAGAGCTAAGAGGAAAGTTTAATTCGTTCCAGATAACCACTCAGATTTCGCTGAAATGATTATTTACTCCATTCACTTTCAGAATTTATTACGCATTTTTTTATGAGATGAATGACAAATAAATATATGCTTTATTACTTATAGATCACTGTTTTTTTCAGGTGCCAGGGAAAAACAAAGTGTGATGTCAACTTCAATAGCCTGACAATTATGCATGACAGCCCACCTTATTTCTGTCCCCCTGAAGCAATGGGCAGGTAAAGTCAAACATTTCAACCTTCTAAGTCCAAAATATCTCTAATTTTAATGTTAGTCAATCCTGATCACTCCAATACATAGAGAGTAATGCACATAGGTATCATGCCACAGATTTTGTCCTGACCCACTTTAACATTAACAATTACAGTGCCCCCCCCCCCGCCTAACAGACCTCCCGTGTAAGGGATTTTTGCCAAACAGACCAGCTCTGCAAGCAGTTTTTCCTCCCGCCCAACAGACAAAATCCACCAAACAGACTTCTTTTGGTTTAAAATTAGTGTTGAAAATTGAAATTTTTAAATTTTTTATGTAATTGAATTTGTGTAAAGGACTTTTTGTCTAACAGACTCATCCCTTGCACAAATCAAGTCCGTTAGAGGGGGGTTGACTCTATAATCATCTGGCCCAACTAACTCATTCATCATACAGAAATCCATGCTAATATTCACTAGCAGCCAAATGACAGTAAAAAAAGCAGTGAGAAGGAACTGCGACTTGGAAAATATTTGCATTTGGCAAGACTTGAAAATTCTGATGGCTGCAGATTAAACTGTGCATTGAGTCAATCTCCTTTCCATACTGGGGTGAAGTCAGGAATTTTTGCAAACAATCACATTTCAGTTTTCCTGAAGGTCAAAAGGAGGCAAATGGGTTAAGAATAGGCCTGAGTCAGGAAAAATCTGGGACAGTGACTCTTTTTGTTTTTCAAAGTATATCCTGACTCTGCTGCACAACAAATTTTCCTGATTTAAAAAAATACACCAGAATTTTGCTTGACTTTGCCCTGCTCGGTGAACTGTTACTTTTTTTTCAATCTGTCCATACAGACACAAAATTTTGCGGCTAAAGTCCAACTTTCCTGCCCAAGGGTCAAATTGTTTACTTGGGACAATTTGATATGTAATTTATTTATTCAATTTGCATTCTACTGAGAATTCCTGGCCCTTGTGCCAGGCTGACTCTGTGTTTTACTCTTTCTAAATCCTTGATCCACAGCTACTTTTCATTTCTCCTATTGTGGTGACCTTTGTCCCCAACACTCTGTGCAGACTGGGATTCTACTACAGGAAGCCCTCCAGGCAGAAGCCGGTGTCTAGCATAGACAAATGCGCCAAAGACTGCACATTCCACCCGCCGACTAGGACCTGTTACTGCTTCACCGGCATCACTGGCACCTGGGCGGAGACTCGAGGAGAGTGCCTTCAACGTGGGGGCGACATCGCGCGGATCATCCGCGACCAGCAAACCTTCATCCCTGCTGTGCTCATGGGACTCATGCAGTACAACAACAGGAACCACAGGGAGTTTTATGTGCATCCGGAAACAGTGTCTAGCAGTGATGGTGCGAGACCAGCTCAGGTGATCAAACCAGACCAGCCTAGGACTGGGATGGTGGTGCGGGTCAATAGTGGCGGCGGTGCCAACAGTGGTGTTGCTGGAGACCCAGTTACCACCAGGCTCGCCAATGGTGGTGACCAGAACCTAGCAGCCATTTGCAGTCTGGCCCCAATCATCAGTGAAGTAGTGCAAGAGCCTCAAACTACTAGTGAGTGTAGATTTCCATGGATGGTTGTACAGGTGGTACCTATCACAAATTGACCTCCTGCAATTCAACCATCTCAGCAATTGAAGAGTTGAATGTTCAGGGAGCTTGACTTTCAATTTGATCTCTGCCCTGGAATTAAACCTGCTTTGGCCACTTTTTTTTTGCATTTTGGGCTGATATTTCTCAATTTTGCAAAGTGTCTCACAACTGGACTGCTTTAAAATTTGACCCTTGTTATCCCTGGAAATGTATAAGTGTATGTGTGTCTCCTTTTATCAAGGTTTGGAAATGATCAACTAAGAAAGTCTTTGCCAGACAAAAATACAGTCAACCCCCGTCTAACGGACTTGATTTGTGCAAGGGACGAGCCTGTTAGACAAAAAGTCCTTTACACAAATTCAATTACATAAAAATTAAAAATTTCAATTTTCAACACTAATTTCAAACCAAAAGAAGTTTGTTTGGCGGATTTTGTCTGTTGGGCAGGAGGAAAAACTGCTTGCAAAGCTGGTCTGTTTGGTGAAAATCCCTTACATGGGAGGTCTGTTAGGCGGGGGGCCACTGTAGTCTTTATTCAATAAACAGTATACACACAACAGTGTAATCAATTAACCACAAGGCACAGGGATCTTCAAGTAATCTATTGGGACCTGATGACTCTGATACTAAATGACTCCTGAGCTAAAATGCCTATCTTCTTTAATCTGACCAGGGGTTTATATACCATGGATTTGGGGGTAAAACTAGAAAAGGGAAGGACACCTGTGTGTGCATGTTCAGGTGTCTGTTTACAACTTCCATGCACCGGGGGTTACTACACAGTTAGGGAATTGCTATGTGCGTGTTGTTGGGAGTACATGCAAGTTTTGTTTAGTACACGTGTACTGGGATGTAAGAATATTAATATATTCTTTATACAGTATTAATCTATTATCTCTTCCTGGTGTTATTAATAACACCAAGTTTCTATATCTGCAGTAATGCAAATATTCTGGCAATATATTGGGGAATTATATCACATAATTTCCACCAATAACACCCTGGTCAAGCAACAGATTAGGGTCAAATTTCAAGGTATTACTATTACTCATCTTTCAAGTCCATGTATGAATACTTTCCGATGAATCTTCCTTATTTAACATAATTTGTTGCTGGAATGCAAATAAGTCTGCTCATGAATGCATAGTCAAACCTCTTTAACTGAAACTTCAAGGGACCAGCCAAACAATTTTCAGCTACTGTAGTAAAGTTTGGAATTGGGAAATGAGTATTTTTGTTTGGGGAACAAAAGAAGAAGTAAACAGGAAATTGTAATTGGTGATATTTTTGGCATTGCATTGCTTTATTTGCCAAATTATTCTTTCACTTCCTTTCAAAACACACCAATTTTTATTGCTTTTCTCTTTCCTGTGTCTATAAAATAATATCTAATGGGCCTCAAGAAAATTTGAGTTATGGAGATTTGAGGGGCAATTTTAATAGAGGTGATTTCAAAGAATTCAATGAAAACTTTTGAAAAAAGTTTTTCAGTGCAAATGGAAGTTCTCAGAAAAAATGGTTGAGGAGAAAGAACTGAAATGTATAGATTACTGATGGTAACTGAAAATAAATATCAAGAAGCTTCAAAGCACACAAACACATACAATACTCGAAACACACAAAAATAATTTAAAAATCTGTATCCAGTTGCTTGTATATATGGGTCTGTTCTCTGTATTTTTTGTGGTATGCCATACCTAAAGTCTTTGATTTTCCATTTTTTAAATGTCACAAGAAAACGTTCTGATGCAATCACAGCTTCCCTCCTTAAAATCCCACTCAATTTGTGCTTTTTCTTATTCAGATTTGAGGCCCACTGTGTTTTCAAAAATGATTAATGTAAAGAGTGGCTTTTCAAGGTCTCTTTAAAAATCTCAAGAATTTGCATGTGATAATTATATATCATCACATTTTTATATGAAAATATTTATAAGATAGTGCTTCAAACCTTAGTAAAAATTTCTGAATTTTATATGAGACCAGCATCAGTGCCCAGATTATCTGAACACTGTTTATAATCCTTTCTAATCTTTTTCATCATTGATTTCCTCCCAAAAGCGCCACCAATAACCACTGAATCATCATCAGCATCAACCACCACCACCAGCAGAACAACCACCATCACCACCACCACTGCCACCACTGCCAAAGCAACTGCTCCTAAATCAACAGTGGCACAAGAAATGACAACTGATGAAGTGAAAACTAAGAAACCACCACTGCTGAAAACTAGGTTCTGTCGTGGCACGGACTTGAGTGAAATTGAGGATTCCTACGAATTCCCTAGAGCAAGGGAAGGGGAAGTAGCTGAAAGAAATTGCCCTCTGGGCTGGGCAGGAGTCGCCAGATGGCGCTGTGGCGAAGGCGGCGAATGGGCCTCCAAATATCCCGACTTTTCGTGAGATTTTTTCTAGTAATTTTTTATTTCTGCTAATTTTTGGAAAAAAATATGTATAAAGAGATAGTAGGTGTTTCAATTTCGGACTTCAATGGACGGAGTATAGTTTTAATTTAAAATATCATTTTTCTTCAACTGAAGAAACAGATGAAAAAAATTTTGCTCGCCAAATATTTTCCAGAGATTATGTTCTTTTTCTTCTAATTTTGTAAGAATATGAAGGGCAGCTTTTAAATTTGGCTTCATTTGACAAAGGGCTGTTTTTTCTACACCTATTTTTTCTTTGACTGATAAAAAAGATGAAAGAAATTCATTTTCCAATTTTTCCAGAAATTCTAAGGTCTTCATTTTTTAAATTTTTGCAAAAAATATCAGGAGCTCTTTCAATATTGGGCTCCACTGGAGTAGGAACAATTTTTTACATATTATTTTCACACGCCGTAAAGAAGCAGATGCTGAAGAAAAATTTGCTCATCAGCAAAAAATCTTTTCCGGAGATTCTGATGTTTGCTTTTTTCTAATCTTTGAAAAAAATGAAGAGCTGTTCCAATATTGGGTCTCATATATTGACAAAGCAAAGTTTTTTCACGCATCATTTTTCTGAAATAAAGAAAAATCCGAAATTTCGCTCGCCAAAAAAATCTGTTTTCAGAGATTGCGCATCGCCTTTGAATATTGAGGACGCCCTAATGAAGCTCAACAGTTCGGAGATGACGAACCCCGCAGAAATCCTCTACAGAGTGGCAAAAGAAGCCTATGAATCCCCAGTTTCAGGCTCAGAGTTGCCAAAAATCGGCGCATTTCTAGAACAAGCAGCCGATGAACAGGCTGAATACATCGCCGAACTCCCGCAAGAACTCGCCAAAGAATCCGCTTTGCAATTCCTGACACGGGTACGTTTATTTTGTATTTTAAAAATCAAATTTTTCGACGCATCAATTACATTATAAATCATTCATAGGTTTCGAATTTGACGACAAGTATCCTGAGGAAACCCATCATTTGGGAAACGATTCCGGCGAAATCCAAGAAATCCGCGGCGACCAAAGTGCAAAACGGCGTCGAAAAGGCCGCCTTGCAGCTCGCGAGCAAATTGGAGGAAGGAGATTCGCGGAAAATCAGCACAGAGGGAATCAGTAATAACGGCACACTCTTAAACTCTCAGAATTTCTCTCGTATTCACAATAATTCAATTCCATTTAAGGCATACGAACGCTGAAAGAGGCATTTAACCCGAGCTCTGTGAAGGACATCGTCTTCAAGTACAACGATTCAGAATTAACCATTCCTGCTGAATGGATAAATTCCATGATGGATCCTCGCAAAAAGTCGCTGGAAGTCGCATTTTTCGGCTACAATGATTTGCACAAAGTCTTGGAGAGCTACAAAAATATGGAAGGGGAAGAATACTTTGAAAACGGCGATGACGAAATGCAATCAGTCGACGGATCTGGGTGAGCAAAATTCCCTGCAAAAATATGAGCATATTTTTAAAAATAAATTCAAGTCATCAACCAATTGTCACTATTTTTTCTAGTCCTTCGTAAAATTACTTGAAAAAATTTCTCAACCCTTCAGTGATAATGGAAAAGAAGAATTAATAAATTATCCTGAATTAATATCGCAATAGTATTGTGAAATATTCATGCTCAGTAATTAATGAATTACAGTAATAAAAACTCTTTTAAAATCTTCCAAAATAACCATGGATCATCGTTAATTTCTGCAGGAACAGGTAAACTTGTTAAGGATTCAGAATTTTCGCCAATAAACCCAAGTGCTTATTTTGAATACTTTCGTTGACTTTTCTTTGAGAATTTTTTCACGCTAAAATATTTTTGCAGAGTGCACGTTTCTTCTTTAAATTGGAGAAAAAAGTGATACTCACGCAAAAAAATTATTTTCAAATATTTCGAAACTCGCAGTGATCGAGCTCAAAGTGATGGAAACAAAATCCTGAAAATTTTAGTCTCGTGTCTTGATTTTCAGTTTTGAATTTCGAACTCCATCGAAAAAAAATTGTAAAAAACACCTACTTCTTATATTCCAGTCAATTTTTTGAATACAGTATTTTGTTTTGCTTATTCCCGCGTATGAATATACGAATTTATATATACAGTGTGGGTAAAGTGGACGGCCTGAACTCCCAAATAATTGGCGCGAGCGTGAATTTTGGCAAGAGGCGAATCGCCAGGATGGCGCAAGATTTAGCGAATTCGGGATACAACGCAGAAACGTCGGTGGACGGGCCACGCATCAAATTCCGCAATTTGCGAACGGTTGATGTCAACGATGGGAATGGGTCCGTCATGTGCAGTTATTGGCACATTGGCAGAGACGAATGGGCCACAGATGGCTGCCGAATGGTGCTTTTGACCCCGTCCGAGGTTCACTGCGTGTGCAATCACTTGACTAATTTCGCTGTCCTCATGGACATTCATGGAGCTGTCATTTCTGAGGTGATTGCATTTCAATATACATATACAGTATATATATTGCATTTCTATATATATATATATATATGTAGAGAGATTTTAAAAAACTATATATTGATTTGCAATTTATGTATTGAAATTCAATATATATACTGTATATATATATATATATATACCTTTCCAAGTTTTAATTTCAGTTTTTTCTTGACAGAAAGCTGACTTCAACTTTGTTGGTGAAAATAATGTTTGTCTTTCACATGCTGTTCTGAAAGAATATTTCTTATCTTTGCATTTTTTCATAGTTATCCTAATTTTGGGAAAGTCATCCCAGAATGTTATCTGGTGAGAAAAAGATGTCAAAGTGAGATAGACAAATTGAGAAATTTGAGAAGCAAATGGAAAGAAAGCATTAAAAGTTGTTTTTATGGAATAGATGTTTGAAAAATTCTGACTCACTGCAGTGCGTGTGTATATTATAAAATAATAAGTTGACGGTAAAAGAAATCCCCCTAATTTCAAGGCAAAATACTTTCCAGAAATTGTTGATCAATTTCAGTTTGTGTGGTGCTCTAACCAAATATTTCTTTATTTATAATCATCAACATACCTAAGTGATAATCTTGAATTAGACCAACGTTTGTTAGAAGTATAATGCAAAGTGAATATAAAAAAGAATTCGCTTCCTTTTCCCCAGACCATGAAAAAGGCCATGACTTGGATAACCATCTCAGGATGCATCTTGTCCATCATCTGCATGCTTTTGACTGCAACCATATTCACATTTGTCAAAAGCATTGGAGGAGAAACAGCATCCATTCACAGGAATCTCTGCCTATGTCTCAGCTTCGCGGAAATAGTTTTATTGGCAGGCCTGGACGCGACATCTAGCAAACTTGGCTGCAGTTTCGTCGCAGCGCTGCTCCACTACTTATTCCTTGTCGCCTTCGGATGGATGCTGGTCGAAGGGGTCCAAATTTACTTGATGGTCACTCAAGTAAATATACAGTTTAAAAGAAAGAAAACGACGAAGAACATGAACTGAAATTGACTGGATTATATTTTTAAAAATTGGGATTTTTTTTTTTCTGGCAGGTTTTCCAGTCGAAAAAGTCCAACAAAATATGGTTCGTCATTTGCGCATTTGGCATCCCTGCGCTGATTGTTGGCATAACTGCTGCTGCGACCAAAGGCTCAGTTTATGGAACCCGTCATCAGTACGAAAATTTCACCTTTTTGAGAGAAAGAAATATGCCCCGCAAATTTTACTTTTTGCAAAATAAATACGAAAATTTCTTTTTCAACAGTTGCTGGTTTGAACCAGGATCCGCTGCTTTTCTCTCATTCGTTGTGCCTTTGGCCGTCGTGATCACTGTACGAATTCTTCGTTTCTTTATTCGTGGAATCCATGAAATCATCGGAATTTTTTTTTGGGTTTAGGTTAATGCCTTCATATTGATTGTGGCACTGCGGAAAGCAACGCATAGGAACCAGAAGAAGCCCTTGGATACCCGAGATGAAATCCGGGTCTGGGCAAAAGGAGCCACTTCATTGTCATTTCTTTTGGGTTTGACTTGGATTTTCGGCTTCTTCATGGTTGGACACGGTTTGTACAGACTTTAAAATAATTAATCATAAGCATAAATAAATAAAATAATTAATCATACAGCGTGATCTCGTTACAACGAATCTCGTTTGAACAAATGATCGATTACACCGAATAATTCGTTGTTTAGGTCCCTGTCCAAAAAAGTTGCTGCAATGTTAGCTGAGTTCGCTTATAATGGATGTTTTCCTTATAACGAAGAATTTTTAATGGTCCCATTGGCTTCGTTGTAACGAAATTTTATTTTATATACACATATAATTTTTTTACTAGTGTTCCGAAAGTAAAAAGATTTTTTTATGTTGAAGATTTAAATTTTTACTGCAAAGAGAGGCGATTCATTCTCAGCAGTTTTGAAAAATTAGGTGATGTACTCAGAAGTGAATAAAGAAAATTAGATTGAACCAGTGTGTGAGAAATTGTTTCTGAGTCAGATTTTGAGTCGTGTTTTTGGCGCGATTTATTGGTCATCCCCAAAGTTCAAAACTTTGGGGATTATATTTCTGAAAGGGGTGCCAATGGATATTGGCGCGCCAAAAGACGCATGGTTCAGACCAGCTGGCGGCAGTTAAGTCTTTTTGGCAAAAGTGTATCAAGTGCTGTTCCATACTTTAAAACGGTCTGAAAACACATTTGCGCTTATTCCGGCAGGTCGCGCGCCTGCCAATTTGACTACTGATTTCTTTCTGCAAACCTGACTCTCTGAAAACAATTCTTCAACCACTTTCTGTAAAATAAGAAATCTCTGCATACCTTTCCAAGTACTTGCATTTCTCTTTTGGAGTAATTCTTCCAGATAAAATTTGTGCACAGTGTTCCAATAAATTTCAAAAATCATCGAGGAAAATGTTTTGAGACCCATTTTTTTTTTTTCAAAGAACTCCTGCTCTCAATTTTTCAAAAATTGTATATCTCGTTTTTTCTCAGAGCAATTTTGTATGTTCAATTTGAGATTATGACTGATTTTAATGACTATTGATGAGGAAAAAAATTGTGCGAATTGTCTACAATCATTTTTTAAAGATTTTAACATGCGGGTAAAATATTTTCAAGGGTTGAATTTTAAATACCGTCAGCAGAAATTCGCAGGGCAATTGCTTGTCAATTTTATATGTCTCTCCTTTTGAGAGTGCAAAAAATGAGATTCAATTGTGGGTGTCATGTAATTTGAATTAATATTGTACCTGTATTTTTTGTTTCAACAGGAAGCTCAATAAGCGCAATTATTTTCACTGTCCTCAACTCGACTCAAGGGATTTTCATATTCTTGTTTTACGTCGTCATGAACAAACGAACCAGGAGAGAGACTCTGAAGAAGATTGACAGAACTTTTGTGAGTTGACAGTCTTCTCATCAATGCAGAGGCGTATGAAATATTCTAAATTTCTTGTAAATTTTATTTTATTTGCAGCCGATTTTCCATCCACTTTTGGCACAATTCGTTCCGGAACTTTCAACTTCCGGAGGCACCAAAAAAGGAACTTCTTCTGGCACAAGGACCACTTCTGCTAGTGGGGAACATTCAGTGAGCAAAGTTTGCAGGGAAAACAGTGAGTTCAGCTGACATGAATGGAATTTCAATTGGAAATCATTCATAGACATTTTTTATACTGTAAACTTTATTAATGCTGTGCTTATTTCCTTTTTAAAAAAAAGGAAATCAAGTTAATTGCTGGTCACAAAATGTATGAGAGTTTTGGGAGTTCTTAAATCAGTGAAAAAATCGTTTTACTGTTATATTCTTGCAGCAGTTCTGTGAATAAATCAGGAAAACAATTCAATAGGCTTGCAGGAAATCTTTAATGAAATCTCATGAGTCTTTCCCACAAACCACTTCATCAATGGGAAACTTTCAAGACACCTGTTGCCTATTTTCTTTTTAAAATGGATCTTGTTAATATACATTCACCAGAGATTTTCAATATTTAATATACTGTTCTAAACTCCTGGCACACCAATACGAAGAGCTTCTTCTCAGTGATTTTTTTCATTTGCCTATTTTTATATACATGTTTTTTTAATGAGAAAAGTTAGTCATTAATAGTAGCCAATAAATTTAGCATGCAAACTGCCTAATTCTCACAGGCACAGGTGTAGAGACTCAAGTAATTTGACTCTGTATACACAAGGATTTTACAGCCATTTAGATCAAATTCAAAAGAGAGGGCAAAAAATAAAATCATGCACTTTTTTCAGTTTCAAACTTTGAAGGGGTATAACTCTTGCTGATAACATTTTCAAAGTTTTTTTCCTATTTGACTTCATATTAGAGCCACTTTTAAGTATTTGGCTGCTTCCTTGATCACTTGACCATCTCAGGAAAAAAAGGTTTTGAAAGAAACTATTTTTGTGGTTCAGAAAATTGTTATAGTGCTTGGATATGAGAAATTAGGTGATTGGCATTTTTTTAAAGGAACCAATAAAACATGTTGCAAGGCATTTTAAATATGATGCTTCCCAACATTGAAAAAATCAACTGATGGAGTTTTTTTTAAATATTTGAATGAAATTCTTGGTTGCTCTCTTGTGTTGATCTGATGAGAAATATGCTCATGTTTCTCAGATGTTTCATATATTTTTTGCGCGTAGCGTAATTAAAATATATTTCCCTTTTCTTTATTTTAACGACCAACAGCGCACAGGTCGACACTGAAATGGCTGAAGTGGAAATACACTTTGCACATCACGAAATCAACAGACAGTGCAGCTCCTTTCAGTTTTGACACAGAGGACAACGTGCAAAGTTCGCCTGAACGCTCTCCAGCCATCCCTGAGAACGACGGGAGCGACACCCAGCGGCAAATGAATCCAATGGCGAAACACAACCACAACGATTCGGACTGAAATCCTCTTTTCCAGTGTACATTTTTTTCCGAGGAAGCAGTGAAACTCATGCAATGTGTCTCAGAGCTTTTTTTTTTTGTGTGCAGAAAGTTTTCACTTTTGTTTTGCTTCTGTTTTTAAATCAATTAATTATGTGCTTTATATAATCTTGTTTTTGCACAATTTAACAATACTTTTGTGTAATGTGAGGATCATGTTTTCTTTGATCATTCAAGAAGATCGGAAAGTTAATTGTTCTGAAAAAAATTCGGATATCAATGTTTTATTGATTCAACAAAGTTTTTTTTTATGAAAAGAAAAAATTATTCAAAACATTCTTTTTTAGTACGCTTGAACATTTTTAGCAAGAAATGTTGTCCCAATGTAATGATTGCACAAAACGTTGTCTCAAGTGGGAAATGAAATCTTTCTCATGCTTTTTTTTTCAAACATGTAATGTGTGGTGTAATTTCTGTAAGGTCATGCAAGATAATGCCATGCATCAGGCAAAGGAATTTACCAGGGCACAACCTGGGTGCATGGCAGACATTTGCATAGCAAAAGTTTTGCTGCATGACCAGTTTACTGCAATGTACCAAACCAGTGGCAAGACAAAATATGCAAGAAAAGATGTTAAAGACTATGAAGTCTCAACAAAGAGAATATGAGAATGATGAATAAAACACAACAATCAGCCTGGGACTGGCTGGGAGCCTCTTTATAGAGGCCCCAAAAGAATTGAGTATTTAATAATGTCCCGAAAAAATAATACAACTCAGAGAATTCTGGACTTTACGCACACATACTTTCACACAACACAATGGTAAAATGGGATGTCTTGAAAGCTCTTCAGACTTCCAGAATTGGCAGTAGAATGGAATTCATTGTTACATGTTTTTGGAGACAGAAGAAAGAGAAGGAAAGTGGTTTTCCTTGTGGGCAAAATATTGGCCTCTGATTGGGTGATTTTGTTGGAATTGAAGATGGTGCTGTGCATTGCCCTACAATTCCTTTTGGTGCTGGGGCTCTGGGAAGGACCAGTTTTTGGGATGCAGCAGGGCAGGGGGGGATGATTATAATTAATATTTATGGGTGCCCAACTCACTCCCCAACAAAGGAAGAAGGAAAAGAGATTTACAGGAACACTTCACTTGAAGCTCTCACATGCCAGAGCAAATACCTGAGGATTCTCCCATTGACATGTGTGGCTCTATGTTGTGCATTTTTGTAGACTGGAGGATGGAATTTTTTTTAGCTAGGTTTGAATTGCAGCATCAGTGCCCACACTCTCCTGTTTCTATCAGTCCAATAAACGAAGGTTTCAGGATCTCCAGTAAGGAGTATCTGGCTGCCTAATGGCTGAGTGCCTGCATTTTATTGATTAAATCCTTTGTTGTTTTTTTCTGAACAGACAATTTCATCCTTTTAAAATCCTATGAATAAAAAAGTGCTGCTGACATTTTCAGGTCACTGACACTTGGTTTTATAATCTTATTTTTGATTACAACAGAAAGGAAATCAAGTACAGTCAACCCCTGTCTAACAGACTTGATTTGTGCAAGGGACAAGTCTGTTAGATGAAAAGTCCTTTACAAGAATTCAATTAAATACAAAATTAAAAAGTTCATTTTTCAACACTAATTTTAAACCAAAAGAAGTCTGTTTGGCGGAATTTGTCTGTTGGGCAGGAGGAAAAACTGCTTGCAGAGCTGGTCTGTTTGGCGAAAATCCCTTACATGGGAGGTCTGTTAGGCGGGGGGCCACTGTATTCCTCCTGTGAGTTTCAGGCTTATGAAAAATTGGAAAAAAGCTTGAAGCTATTTATACTCTTAGGTAAGAATCAATAAAAACTCGTTGTGACCTTTTTTCCCACACAAAAGTGAATTGAGTAAGTTATTCAGAATGAGTGGCTGATTTTTTATTTATTAAGTGCTGTTTGTCTAAAAGCACCAAATTTATCAAAATAATTTATGCATTTCAGCAGAAAATATTCAAAGTAGCGGACAAACATTGCAATACAACTACAAGAAAAGAACTATATTTTTTCATCAGCACAATATATTTCTGTAGCACATATAGAGGCCAACAGGATTCTTCTGTTTTTATTTTCGGATTGTTTGACCATTGAAAGAATAATTTCCGGAAAAAATTCCGCTCACACTCGTCGAGATTTGCTTTTTATCGGGTGAAAATCTGAAAGAATATTTACCGACAATTCGACGGAAAAATGGGTTTTATTTTTTATTTTTTGCTTTTTGTTGGGAATGAAGCTTTAATGGTTCATCACCATTTTAAGTCAGTTTGTTCAAACAATCAAGAGTTTTTTGAATGTGTCGACTCGCGTCTTCGTACGGGGGCCAAGTGCGATCGTCCCTCAACAAATCTGGTACTCCTTTGTATGTGTCAACCAAAAGTGCCCATAATTCCTTGAAAAATTGGATCAGACGAGGCACCACTGCTTCATAGTAATTCTTTGCATACAATAAAACACGAAAAATAGCTGCAATTGCTCTGGAGATTGCCGAAGACATGTCAGAAACTGCGGATGCAATTGAGGTGATGAGACCCCGGGATTCCAATAATGCAGGAGACTCGGAGGTATTTTCTTGATCAACCTCTGATTAAAAAAAGACGACATTTCTGAGCATGTTTTTCAAAAAATCATCAGTTTGGCCTATTAATTGTGGAGAGAATGAACTGAGAAAATGCCAGTGAAAGTTTAAAAAAGAAATGAAACGTACCCGCAATGCAAACTTCGACATCTGTCATCAGGGAGTTGACGTTCTTCATTGCCGAGCTGAACTTGGAATCATCCGCTCCTTCGATGAAAAAAAAAATATGCATTGAAGAGGAAAAACATTTCGAGAAAAAATTCAAAATAATCTACCTGAAATTGGAATCAGCTGAGTTCCAGCCAAGAGAACGAGGAAACAAGAAGCCACGAAATGTTTCATGACTGATTCGGTCCACGGTTCACAATAAAATCCTGCCATCGAGAAGGAAAAAATGAATCATATTATTGATTTCTCTCAATTTCAAAATTATGACCGGCATTTCCTAGCCAATTTTTTTCTTCGCAATGGAGACTAGAGGTTAAAAAATGCAATTTTATTACGTTCACGTTACATTATTAGCAGTGACATTTTGCAATATCCACAAATATGCAGAGCTACCTTTGCACACAATTTCATAAATGAAAAATGTGCTACCTTTGCAATCAAATTGAACAAATTTTTTTCACATGGACGAACTCGAGGGGATTTTCATAGCTTTGAAAATTCGCAGGGACATTTTTGAGTGAATTTTCTTCCAAAATGATGGATCAAAATTTTAGTACGAAGAACTTTGATAATTTTTCGTGATCGATTTTGAAGTTATTCTTGAATACAACTACATTTTTCCAACTTTGACTATCCCACAATTTTAAAAAATTCCTCACGGACCTTTTTTTTCCTAAATCTGATTTTTAAATTTCATAATATTATTTTCCCGTGCTGGAATTTTTGAAGTATATTTTGCATTTTTGGCGTCAAAAGGTACCCGAATTATGCTTGAAAAAGAACGGAGTAATTTTAATTTGTACTATATGATGCTGAAAATAGTTTAAAACCCAATTCCAAGCGTAGCAGCTGAAATAATGGACACAATGGCGTTGAAGAAATCCGGAAGTGAAGAGAAAAATTGTTCCCCAGCGAAGAGAAGAATGTGCAGCAATGAGATCAGTATATGGATCTTCACTCGAGTTTTCAGTCCAAATCAGAAATGATTCCAATTTTTCAGAAAAAGAAAGCTTCTATATATATGTATGATTTGGCAAAAGTCCACGTCATTATGGTCAAGTAGCCGGAGAATTTTGCATGCTAATAACCAGTCGTGTGCATGGAAATATTTCTTTCGTTTTTGACACCCGACTTTGACAGCAATTGACAAATTACTTTTATTTCGGCTGGTATAGGCGTACTTCTCAATTCTTCGCGAGCAATCAAGACATA
Organism: Notodromas monacha; assembly: GCA_905338405.1. NCBI lineage: Eukaryota > Metazoa > Arthropoda > Ostracoda > Podocopida > Cyprididae > Notodromas > Notodromas monacha. The sequence goes on from CAJPEX010001900.1 coordinate 32,223, forward strand.
TTTTATGCAATTGTTGGTATGAAATCCATCGAATTGAGCGCGCAAAAATTCTGTGGATCATTGATGCGAAGTCTGAGGCGCGTTTTATAATGTCAGTTGCTGAACATTTTTTAAACTTTTTGCGTTGACTTTTTGCGAGGAATCTAAAAGTATTGTTGAGAACTTCGCAGCCGATTTTCCATCCACTTTTGGCACAATTCGATCCGGAACTTTCAACTTCCGGAGGCACCAGAAAAGGAATTTCTTCTGGCACAAGGACCACTTCTGCTTCAGTGAACAAAGTTTGCAGGGAAAACAGTGAGCTCAGCTGAAAAGAATGGAATTTCAACTGGAAATTATTGATAGACATTTTTTTGCTGTAAATTTTAGCATAGCGGTGATTATTTCGCGATTTTTTTTACAATGAACCCGAGTTATTTGCAGGTCACAAAATTTACGAGAATTTTGGGAGTTCTTAAATCGGTGAAACGTTTTTTCAATGTTATTCCTTACAGCAGTGATGTGTATGAATTGAGAATAAAATTCAAAAGGCTTGCTGGAAATCTTTTGTGAAATCTCATGAGTCTTCCCATCAAACCATATCATCAATGGCAACTTTTTAATACAGCTGTTGGCTATTCTCTTTTTGAAATGGATCATATTAATGTACATTCAGCACCAGACATTTTCAATTTTTAATACTGTATACTAAAATCCTGGGATACAAATAAGAAGAGCTTCTTCTCAGTGATTTTTTTTCCTCACTTGATGGCTGTTTTTATACATGATTTGTCAATGAGGAAAGTGAGCTGTTCAAAGTATCCAATAAATTTAGCATGCAAACTGCCTTATTCTCACAGGCATGAGCAAAGTAATTTGATTCTCCACACAAGGATTTTACAGCCATTTCATCCAAATTTAAAAGAGAATCAAGATTAACTGCCAAAATATAAAATCATGCACGTTTTAATTTGAATATTTTGACTTTTGAAGATGTGAAACTCTGAGGTTTTTCGAATTAATTTTCAGATTTATCTTGATATTCAAGCCAGTTGTAAGTCTTTGACAGCTTCCTTGATATTTCGCCCATCATAGAAAAAATTAGATTTTGATAGAAACAATTTTTTTGGGTTCGACGAGACATATTTTAGAGGGCTTAGGGTGAAAGTAGGTGATTGGTATTGTTACAATTTTTCCAAAAAATAATGAACCCATAAAACATGTGGCAAGGCATTTTAAACATGCTTTCAAACATTGAATAAATCCACTAATGATTTTTCATGAATATTTGAACTAACTTCTGGTAGGCTGTTTCCAGTTGATTTGATGAGAAATATGCTCATGGTTATCTGTTATACAGTATATTTTTTTGCAAGCAACATATTTGTTGGGGAACCAGAATTCGGGCCCAGGGACATCAGGTCCAAGAACCTGAATTCTGGTCCTGTTTCTGGGATGCAGGAATTCTTCCATGCACATTTCTTCTGCCAATCACAGGTTGGGGAGACAGTTGAGTTCCTTCAACAAAATTGTATAAAAACCCAGCACTTTTCTACTCCCAATAATCAGTCCTTAAAATTAGCTTGAACAGTGAACTTCCTTCAAACAATTCAATCCCAATACTTTTGATTGTATTTTTGTATTGCATCATGGAACCCTAAATTTGTGTGCCCAAATTTAATGTTTTCATTGAATGCGTCTTGCATTATTGCATTTATTGTGATGTATTATTTTGTAATGGTTTTTGATTGTGATTCATTGTGGACTGAGATTAAACCAGACAAAACAAGGGATATTCAATTAGGGGGTACCTTAACCCTCGGACGGCAGAGGGTCCCTTTCCATTGTGAGGCGAAGTCGGGATATTTTCGGGGGGTGGAGCATTTAAGTTTGACCCAAGGTCGCTGAAATGCTCCCAGGTTGAGAAGGCCCAAGTTGGGAAAAATCCAGGAGACAAAATCTCTTTTGTTTTCAGGAATCTTCCATGTTAATCCTATACCAGGAATGCAGGGAAAAATGCCACCCAGTGAGGGATTTTTTTTTTAAATTTTCATCCAAAATTTTCTGCTGGATTATAAAAAATGTTGGACTTTTTCCCAACTCAGGTCTTTGTACAAAAGTTGCAATTTTTAAATTCCGAGTTCTGAGTGACACAAAATTTTGCAAATATATCCCAACTTTGCCGCACAAGGGTGAATTACATATATATCCCTGGCTGCAAATGGGCTGATTGCCCTGCCTTATTATTTCTTACCTTCTCTTCCACTGGGCTATGGTTCAATTCTTTATGTTGAGTTGATTAATTCCACAACAGCATTTAAAATGTGTTTCCTGGTTTATTTATTTCTACTTCTCTATATGCAGCACACAGATTGACACTGAAATGGCTGAAGTGGAAATACACTTTGCACATCACAAAATCAACAGACATTGCAGCTCCTTTCAGTTTTGACACAGAGGACAACATGCAAAATTTGCCTGAACGTTCTCCAGCCATTCCTGAGAGCGACGGGAGCGACACCCAGCGGCAAATGAATCCAACGGCAAAACACAACCACAACGATTCAGCCTGAAATTCTTTTCTCCATTATAATTTTTTCACCGAGGAAGCAGTGGAACTCATGCAATGTGTCTCGGAGCTTTTTTTGTGTGCAGAAAGTTTTCATTTTTGTTTTGCTTCTGTTTTTAAATCAATTAATTATGTGCTTTATATAATCTTGTTTTTGCACAATTTAACAATACTTTTGCGTAATAATGTGAGGATCATGTTTTCTTGGATCATTCAAGAAGATCAGACCGTTAATTGATTTAAAAAATTCGGATATCAACGTTTTATTGATTCAACAATTTTTTTTTTATGAAAAGAAAAATTATTCCAAAAATTATTTTTTAGTGCGTTTAAACATTTTTAGCAAGAGATGTTGTCCTAATGTGAAGAATGTACAGCATGTTGTCTCAAGTGGGAAAAGAAATGTTCCTCATGCTCTTTTTTTTTCAAACATGTAATGTGTTGTGTCATTTCTGTTGGGTCATGCAAGATGTTGCCATGCTGGCAAAGGAATTCACCAGGACCCAACCTGAATGCATGGCAGCAGACATTTGCATAATGGAAGATCTGGTGTTTGGCAGGTTTATGGCAATGGCATTGAGGACTTGAAGGTTCCTTAACTATAAATTTGACCAGGAAAACAATAAAACACATCTATCAGCCTGAGACTGGCTGAGAGCCTCTTTATATATAGGCTCCAAAAAGAGTTGGGTTTATTTGTGAACCAACACAGTTTTAGCAACTCAGTGAATTTCACAATCATACACACACAAGACAATTACACAAGTTTTTCAGCTATAAGTAAGGTGAGGTTTTTGCTTTGCTAAGTTGGAGAGTTGGCTGTGAAATTAATTCTGAGTTTGGTTAATTGGGAGGAAGAAGAAAGAGGAGGAAAGTGGTTTTCCTTGAGTGTGTTTTTTTTTCTGTATTCTAATTGGCTGATTTTGCCAGGGTCAAAGAAAATGCTGTGCAGCATTGCACAAGTCCTCTGGGACTTGTTCTTTATTGGTGCTTGGGTCTATATATAAGCCACAGCACTGGTTTTTACAGGAAGGGCAGAGGGATTATTATCATTATTACAGTTATGCAGTGGATGCTTCAGTCCTCATCAAATGCAGCAAACCAGTGGCAAGACAAGATTGGAAAGAATAAAGAAGGAAAAAAGACTTGCAGGAACAATTGAAGCTTTCAACTGCCAGAGAAAAGACCTGAGGATTTTTTCATTGAAATTTGTGATTGTTGTGCATTTTGGTAGACTGTATTGTCCAAGGAAGGATTCAAAAGTATCTGCCAGGTTTGAATTTCAACATCAGTGCCTATACGCTCTCCTGTTTCTATCAGTTCAATCAGCAAAGGTTTGGAAAAATCCAATATAATGAGGGTCTGGCTGCCTATAATGGCTGAGTGCCTACATTTTATTGAAATCACCCTTTGTTGTCTCCTTTTAGCCTGAGGATCTCATCATTTTAAGAACCTATAGAGGAAAAAAAGAGCGGCTGACTTTTTCTAGGCCACTGTCAATCGGTTTTATAATCGTCTTTTTGGTTATACCAGAAGGGAAATGAAATACTACTTTTCTGAGTTTGAAGTTCCCAAAAAAGTGAAAAAAGCTTGAAGCTACAGTATTTGTACTCTCAATTAAGAATCAATACCACACATTTGTGACTTGTTTTCCACACAAAAGTGAATTGAGGAAATGATTCAGAAGGAGTGGCTGATTATTATTTGTTGAGTCTTACATGTCTAAAAACACCAAATTTATCAAAATAATTTGTGCATTTCTATTCAGCAGAAAATATTCAGGGAAACAGACGAAAATTGCAATACAACCACGAGAAAAGAAATATATTTTTCATCAGTGCATAGAGGTCAACAGGATTCTTTTTTTTTATTTTTTGATGGCTTGACATTGTAAGAATAATTTCCGGATAAAATTTCGCTCACACTTGAAGAGATTTTCTTTTCTACGGATGAAAATCTAAAAGAATATTTACCGACGTTTTGACGAAAAAAAAGAGGGTGATTTTATTTTTCTTCGGGAATTAAGCATCAGCTTTTTCATCACCATTTTAAGTCAGTTTGTTGAAACAATCCAGAGTTTTTTGTATGTGTCGACTCATGTTTTCGTACGGGGGCCAAGTGCGATCGTCCCTCAACACATCTGGTATTCCATTGTATGTGTCAACCAAAAGTGCCCATAATTCCTTGAAAAATTGGATCAGACGAGGAACCACTGCTTCATAGTATTCCAATGAATACAATAAGACACGAAAAACAGCTGCAATTGCTCTGGAGATTGCCGAAGACATTTGAGCAACAGCGGATGCAATTGAGGTGATGGGACCCCGGGATTCCAATAATGCAGGAGACTGGGACGTGTTTTCTTGATCAACCTCTGGAAAAAAATAAGATATTTCTGAGCACGTTTTTCAAAAACCATCAGTTTTGCCTTATAATTTTGGAGAGAATGAACCGAGAAAACCCTAGTTAAAGTTTAAAGATTAAATAAAACGTACCTGCAAGGCAAACGTCGACATCCTTCATCAGGGAGTTGACGTTCTTCATTGCCGAGCTGAACTTGGAATCATTGGCTCCTTCAATGGAAAAACTATATTCATTGAACAGGAAAAACATTTCGAGAAAAAAATCAAAAATAATTACCTGAAATTGGAATCAGCTGAGTTCCAGCCAAGAGAACCAGGAAACAAGAAGCCACGAAATGTTTCATGACTGATTCGGTTCGCGGATCACAATAAAATCCTGCCATCGAGAAGGAAAAAATTAAACATATTATTGATCCCCTCAATTTCAAAACGATGATAGGCATTTCCTCGCCAATTCTTTTCTGCGCACTTCAGACGAGAGGCTTGAAAGTTCAATTTTATTACGTTCGCGTTACATTATTAGCAGTGGCATTTTGCAATATCCACAAATATATAGAGCTACCTTTGCACACAATTTCATAAATGAAAAATCTGCTACCTTTGCAATCAAATTCAACAATTTTTTCTTGCATGAGCAAACTTGAGGGGATTTTCATAGCTTTGAAAATTTGCAGTGAAATTTTTGAATAAATTTTCTTTAAAAAATGAATGATCCAAATTTTAGTACGAAAAACTTTAACAATTTCTCGTGATCGATAGTACTCAAGTTATTCTTAATTACAACTACAGTATTTTTCCAATATGGCTATCCTGAAAAACGCTGGAAGAAATGGAATTTTCCCCGGAAATGTTATTACTTATTTTATAATATTATCTTTCATTGCTGGAGTTCCTGAATTTTATTCGGCATTTTTGCTTCAAAGTTCAGGAAGAATGGTAGAATTACAACTTATACTCATATCGATATGCTGAAAATAGTTTAAAACCCAATTCCAAGCGTAGCAGCTGAAATAATGGACACAATGGCGTTGAAGAAATCCGGAAGTGAAGAGAAAAATTGTTCCCCAGCGAAGAGAAGAATGTGCAGCAATGGGTTCCAGATATCCCGTATGAGTGCCACTTTGAGAGCCCAAATTTTGGGTATTGCTTCCCAATATGCCTTCACTATGGCGAAGAAGCCTTTTCGTCGTTGCATTTCCATCAGTGAAACATCGTCGTCCTCTGATGAAAAAAAAGAAAAGGAGATTGGGAAAATTGAAAGCGTTTGCTGAAAATAAAATTAATTTTGACAACAATAATACAGTTCAAACTGTTTCTTCACCTCCATTTGAATCCACGGCATCAGCTGCTTGTGCGAAAAAAATGAACAGTTGGAAAACAACGAAGAGAATAATCACTGATCGCAAAATATTCCCGCTCATTTTTGCGACAAAAAAACAATGAGTCAGTCGATCAGTATATGGATCTTCACTCGAGTTTTCAGTCCAAATCAGAAATGATTCCAATTTTTCAGAAAAAGAAAGCTTCTATATATATGTATGATTTGGCAAAAGTCCACGTCATTATGGTCAAGTAGCTGGAGAATTTTGCATGCTAATAACCAGTCGTGTGCATGGAAATAATTCTTTCGTTTTTGACACCTGACTTTGACTGAAATTGACAAAATATTTTTATCTCTGCTGGTGTAGGCGTAATTATCAATTTACGAAGAGTGCGAGAAATATTTTATGCAATTGTTAGCATGAAATCCATGGAATTGACGCGTGCAACAGTGCTGTGAATCATCAATGCAAAGTTTTAGGCGCATATATTGGAATATCAGTTGCTGATTAGTTTATTTTTAATTCGAAAGCATATTACTCAAGATTACATATTCCGTAACTGCATCGATTTCTTTTCGGAAATTTAAAAGTCTTGCTGGTAAGATGAATCAAATTGTCGAAGGAAACTTTTCATGAGCAAGAATTTGATGAAGATAAAAATGTACGGAATATTCACCTGGAATGAGAAGAATATTTCATCACTGTTTCCATTGAAAAGATTTCTTTAAAAATCTCATGCCCTTTCAAAGCGCTTTTTTTTCAAGACAATTTGGATGAGTTGCTGACTGTACATTGATCATATGTTTTGGAGCTTCTCATTTTTTAAATGCAAATCAAGTAAATCTTTTTTTTTGTACGTGAGATTTGACCTCAGATGGGGTAAGTCTTGGTTTCATCTGTTTGAAACTGAGCTTTATTTTTTGTGCTTCCTGTGCTTATTTTTGATGATTTTTTTATTCATTTAAAACTCTTTCTGTTCATTTTTTCTGCAGGCTGGCTTCCTGTTTGACAACTCAATGCTTGATCTTGGTAATTTAAAAAAATGTTGATCATATTGGCATGCATAAAAATAGATTTTTATGCACTAAAAATGAAAAAAGCTTTTTCCAAAAATTGAATGTGTTTTTGTTCTCATTGATGGTGTTGCTTTATTTGTGTTATGTTTTGCCTTGTGTGGACTGTGATCCTTGTTGACCTTTTAATAAACCTGAAAAAAGTAAGGATGTGTAATTGAGGTGCCCCCTCATAATTACATATTTTCCAGCTGCAGACTGGCTGATTGTCCTGTGTGATTATTTATCTCTCTTCTCTACTGCGCTGCAATGTTCTCTTTTGTTGGGAACTCTTTGTGTCCTCAACAACTGCATTCTGCCAAGCTCCTTCTTTGTTTGGCTGAATAATAATCTGGTACTCCAAAACCTTCTTTTTTATGCCCAGCATTCTGCTGCTAAAGATATTAGCTTTAAATTGATTTGGGACACTTAAAATTCAATGATAAGGTTCTTTCCAAAATCTTAAGAGGACCAAGATGAACTGTTGATTTTACATGATTCATCATGAAAGATTATCTCTAAATTGTTCAATCAACTAAACCTCATCTGGGGGAAGAATGAACACCTTGTGTTTTTACTGTATTTACTCAAGTACCACGTGCCCTCAAGTAAGGGGCGCACAGGGGTTTTTCAGTTGAAAATTTTGCAAAAATCTTATCCCAGAGTAAGATGCGCACCCCAATTTCAAGCAAAGCAAAAACCATAAAATTTAAAAAATAAAAACAAAAAATTTGACTTTAGGCATGAATTGAACAAAAATCTAATCAATTTTCAACTTTTTCAGTACAAAAATGTTTTCTTCTCATATTTGTTCCAACTTTCTCCATTATAATTATGTATAATGCACACATAACTTCCTAAAACTTCTTGAAAATTTTGTACCTGCTTATGATTTGCACCCCTTTTCTTCTTCTGAAATTTGGGAAAAAAGGTGCGGGTGGTACTCAAGTAAATACGGTATTTGGTTTCAGAAATTGCCTCATGCTGCAATTCTTAAAGCTGATATTTTGTTTTTGTTATCAGGGAAGGGAAGAAAGTTTATGGATTTACATCAGTTGAGCAATTGTACAGTTTGGGGTGGATTTTCTTTTATTTTAATATCCACATATTCAGCTTATTTCTCTGTTTTCCATTCTGATGAGATGGAATATGTGTTTGGATGAATGTGGGTGGAAAAGGGAGGTGATTTGAATGTGGGAACATTGCTTGAACCTTGGGAATGCTGAAAAATAGAAAATAAAGCTTGCTGTCCAATTCAATTCAATACACCCAAAACTATTTCCTTTTCAGAAATGAATACAGATTTTGTCACAAATTTTGGGGTACTAAACATTTTTATTGCTCTTTTGCTTGTGCTTGTCATGGGTCCATTGGATCCCAGACAAAGGAATTGAATTGTGCAGCCATCAATACCCAGGTGCTGGGACTGGGTCAGGAAGAAATCAGGTGATTTCTTCCTGGCTCAGGATTGGCCAATTCAGGCAAAATCGAATAAGTTAACCACTTCTTGTCCTTGAGTGAGGCTCAGTGAGTCTCCCAAAACAAGATTTTTGCAGGCTCACTGGCCTCAGAAATCCAACAAGTTTTGGGGTCCGGTTTCCACGGGATGCTGGAGCTGCGTCGCTTCGGTCCGCGACAGTGCTGATTCCTTGGTCAATGAAAATAGATGAGAACATGAATTAATTGCGGAAGAATTGGCTTTATTTCCTCAGTTTTTTACTTTTTTGAGGAAGAAGCAAAGAACAAACAATACAGGCTTTTTTTTTCATTAAGATCGTGGTGCAGCAGTTGTTGTTTGGTCTCCAGTAAGAATATCGATCATCAATTCAATGATATTAGCTATGACCTCGGCATTTATCCCGACAATGGCGTTCAATTCAGCAATGAACCCTTCATTGCTGGACTTGCCTTCATTCACCATGTGCCTCATGTCATTCAGCTGCTTTGCATGCTCATCAGTAAGTTTTTGTGTTTCCTGGTCTGAAATTTCATTCCAAGGTGACAAATTTCCATCCCATTTCAAATGGTAAATTTTCAACAAGTTCCAGGCTCAGCATACAGACAGGTGTTAAAAATGCGATTCGGATGATACAAGGTATGAAAAAACAATTAATCATTCCAAGATAAATCAATTTTCAATTCTTCAGGGACCACAAAATATTTCTCACATAATTATTTGCTTTCCCTAAAAATCACGGAAGCCTCGTGGGTTATTTGAGCATATCAAAATTGCATGAACTAAAATTCCTGAAAAAATTAAATTATAGTTTCTGAATTCAGCTCAAGAAGAAAATTGGAGCTTTCTTGCTATACTTTAATTCATGTCGAACTATTCCACATTTTCATAAGCTCTAAATTAAAATCGTGGTCTTTAGGATGAATTTTTAAAATGCAACTTTTTTTAAAGGAGCACCTCGTTTTCAGCATTCTGAAATTCACATTTTGCGATTTTACATGTAACAAATTTCGAGATCTCAATTCAGATGAGCAATCTTTTTCTGAGATTCAACTCACCTGCTTGGAAACCTTGGGCTAGAACAGCCGGAGAAGCAAAACAGCAAATAATTGCAAAAACAGTTTTCATATTGAAACAATGTATTTTTTTTCTTTTGCAAATTCTGATTCCAATCTGCGGGTGAGATAAAATGTTCCTGAATGACAAGTAGGTGAGTCTGAATTTTGGATTCGTTGATACCCTGAATAAACTCACGCGAAAAAAAATTATCACATATATCCTTGAAGTCCACGTCATCATATATTCAAATAGTTGGAGAGTGTTACATCCTCATTACCAAACGTGTGGATATTTTTCTTGCGATTTTTGACACATGGCTTCCACAGGTATATTGACAAAATATTAATATCTCAGTTGGTAGGTGTATTTTTCAATCCATCAAGTGATCAAGAAATAGTTGTATGCAATTGTTAGTGTGAAATCCATGGAATTGACGCGTGCAAGAGTGCTGTGAATCATCAATGCGAGGTCTGAGTCTGAGGCGCATTTTAGAATCTCAGCTGCTGTTTGGTTTTTTTATTTATTTATAAAGTGTATCCTTCAAGAATTGGTTTTCTTCAAGTGCATGGGTTTTTTTGTGAGGAATTCAAAAGTTTTGGTGAGAAGATGAATCAAATTGTTGAAGGAAAATTTTTATGAGCAACAATCGAACCCAAATAAAAATTTAGAGAGTTCATATTCCCCTGAGGTGAGAATATTTCATCAATACTGTATTACCATTTGTTGGGGACAGAAGTCTCCTCAACAAGAATTTGCTTGAAAAGACGAAAATTAGAATAGGTTAAAGAAAAACACAGAATCAGCCCAAGACAGGGGCCGGGAATTCATGGTGAAATCCCAAGTTAAAAGTTAAAGTATATTTCAAAAATTCCCAAAACAATTTAGAGATAGTAACAAGAAACACAAGTTTAAAGATTTGGCAAAATGTTTCAAACAGAAAAACCTCTCAGAAAACCTCTCTGAACGCACTGCTCTGGCAGCAAGATTGAACTGTGTTGTTTTTAGGTTAAACAGGGGTTTTTATTAATTCCTTCTCTGGTCCTTGATCAAGGACAGGAGAATCTCGAAGGCCTGGGATTTGCCAATAAATTGGTAATCAAAGACGTCTTGGTGCCAAGACAAAAGTTTCATTTTTTCAGGGGAGGGGAAAGCCGTTGACGGATTTCATCCATTTTTTTATGCGCGGGTGGTTTTCCACCCAATTAAACATTTATGATTGATTTTTCTATAAGGGGATGCGCAGCAAGTCCCCAACACCATTAGAAGAAATCTTTGGAATGAAAGTTCAGGTCTTTTTCTTGCTTTTTTGGTCAGGACTGTTCTGGTGAGTTTCTGATTGATCATATCTTTTGGAATTTCTCATTTTTCTATGCAAATCAAGTTAAGCAGTATTTTCTATATGTCTCTTGAAGAATTTGCCTTTAGGAAGAAATTAATTATTTCTGTGTGCAACTGAGCTTTCTTTTTTGTGCTTGCTTTTCTTATTTTTGATGATTTTTAATTCATGTCAGACTCTTTTTGTTCCATTTTTCTGCAGGCTGGCTTCACAATTGACAACTCATTGCTTGACTCATTTTTGCCTTCTTGTTGATTAAAATAAATGTTTAAAATGTGGTCTCTCAAAGTTTCAGCAGCCTTAAAAAAGGATGCAATTATGAATCATTATCAAGTGTTCATATTGGATCATACTGGGATGCATAAAAACCCTCAATTTTGCCCCTTCACCAAAAGTCAGTCCACTAAATTAATTTGTAGCTGAAGCATCCCTGAAACTGTTTACTGAGATAATCCCTTGCATTCAATCATTTGTTATTCTTGCATTTTGTGCGCACAAATGATTATTCTTTTTTATGTGTTTTTTACTAATTTATTGTGATGCTTAATTTGGGTTACGTTTGGCCTCTTGTGGACAATGATTTTTTGTTGACATCATTAAACTAGACAAAACTATAGTCATATTTAATTAAGGTGTTCTCTTAATTACATACTCCCAGCAACAAACCAGCTGATTGTCTTGTGCGATTATTTATCTTTTTCCCCCACTCTGAGATGCATTGCTTTCTTTTGTTGGAAACGCTTGTGTCCCCAACAGTCCTCAACAACTGCTTTCTGCTGGGGACCTTCTTTATTTTGCTGAAAAATATTCTGGTACTCCGAAAGGCAGTTCTTTTGTTTTCAGTATGTATAATGCCAATTTTTTTTACAATTTTTATGGTCCTATATGTTTGTTTTTGTTTTTTTTTGTATTGATTCCTTGGTAAATGCAAATAACTGAGAATATGAATGAATTGCGGAAGAATTGAGTTCATTTCCTCAATTTTTAGAGAAAGAAGAGAAGCACAAACTAATTCAATGCATACATATTTTTTTAAATTAAAACCCTGGTGCATCAGTTGTGGGTTGAACTCCAGTAAGCAATCTGATGATCCATTCAATGACATCAGCGACGCCCTGTGCAATTATCCCGCCAATGGCGCCCAATTCAACAAGGAAATCATTCAAAGTTTGAATCAAGTCCTCGGTAACAGTCACTGTGCCTGCTGCAATCTCCTCTAGTAGCTGTTCCACGAAGGCGATGATATCAATGAGGCCCTTGTCCTCTGAAATGTGAAGCACGAAATTCAGAGGAATTTTCGTCATGTTCAAAGAAGACGAAAAAAAAAAAATGAGGGACTTGCCTTTCACCATGTGTCTCACATCTTTTAGCTGTTTGGCACGCAAATCAGCAAGTCTTTGTGTCTCCCGGTCTAAAATATCGGTTCAAGGTTTAAAAAACCACATTTCGACAGGATTAAGATTTTTTTCAAACACAGACTGATGAAGTATTTCAGATATTTCTTGATACGAATGCCTGAACTCTGGGGGCGATGATTTTCTTCAAAATGCAAGAGGAATATTTGAATTATATTTTCTATAGGTATATACAGGCATGAAAAAGGAAATTCTGATCATAAAATTAATTTTAAAAAATTAGAATCACGCCATTCTGAGATGAATAATTATTTAATTCTTCAGGGAGCACCAAATATTTCTTGCATACATAATTATTTGCATTCTCTAAAAATGACAGAATCGTCCTGGGTTATTTGAGTACTGTATATCAAAATTGCATGAACTAAAATTCACGAAAAATTAATTTTTAAATTCTGAATTCAGTATAGAAAATCTGAGCTTTCTTGATATGCTTTAATTCATGCCGTACTATTGGCCAAAAATCGTAGCCGTTGAGAAGCATTTTTAAAATGCCACTTTTCATTAAATAAAGCACCTCATTTTAAGCAAACGTCACTTTTCATGATTTTACTATTGTAGCACTTTTCTATAGGTCTCAATTCAGATACAGGTTGCAAATTCATCTTAAATACACTTTATTGGCTGCAATTCAACTCACCTGCTTGGAAACCCTGGACTAAAACAGCCAGGAAAGCAAAACAGCAAATTGCAAATACAGCTTTCATATTGAAACAAAGTTCCTTTTTTAACTCTGATTCGAAGCCGAGGGCAAGAGAAAAGGTTCCGGAATGACTGTGGGTAAGTTTGAATTTTCGGATTCTTTATACAGTAATACCGTGAACAAACGCACGTGCAAAAATATATCGCAGATATGCGTGTGTCCTTGAAATAAATATATAAAATAAAAATTGTTACAGATAACGTTTAGAACCTTCTATAGGCGAAATATTGCGGAAGACACGGCCACGAATTTTCGAAAATGTTCTTCAGTATTTCAGTACTTTCCTACGCTGAGGAAATTCCGGAAGTTTTTCTGATGGCAGACTATGTATGGAAATTTATCCAGCTGTTATGCAAAAAGATAACGATACCTCTTGAATACGTATTTTCTCACAAACTGAAGCCAATTATTCATATTTCCTAAAAAAAAGGAAAATTGCGATTACCTTACACAGCAAAGAGTTCCTTTTTTTACTGTGCCTGTTCATTGATAAGGAGGATCAACTTTGCGAATTTCTCATGAACTCAACTCAAATCTTCCAACTTGCATCACTTAGAAAGAAAATTAATTTTAGAGTTTAATTTCAAGCTTTGAAAGTACAGAACAGTGCTGCAAATTAAAAAAAAAATCAAAAATTGTCCTCAGAATTGAAAACGGAGAAAAAGCTCCGTATTGATGCACTTTACTTGATATTTGTACACAAAATGCATTGATAATGACTAATTTTCTACCAAAATTCATAGAATTTCTAATTTTCAGACTCATCCAAGGAGTGAAAATCTGAATTTTCAAAAGTACCGTCCATGTGCTTTCTTCCACTTTTTTCAGAAAATTTTACAACTGGATCGAAATGTACGAACAGCAAATATGATTTATATTCATAGGAAGATGCATTTGAAGTGTAATTTATGCTCGCAAATACTGTAGAATAATTGGCTGAGGAACAGAAAAATGATTTCTGGATTTATTCATTCCACTTTTTGATTCTTCTGTAGTCTTCTTTTGCAAATTTTCGTTTACCCATCCTTTTTGAGAATTAGCATGAGCCAATTATATGAATAATAATGAAGAAATAAGAATCCATACGTTTTCAGGCTTTTGGAAACGCACTCTAAGTTGCACAAGTGATGCATGATTTTTTTAATTTTTGGAAGAAAGAAACTGATAAACATATAGAATACATTTAAAAAGTTCTCCTACCAACTGCATGTTATTTTCATTCTTTTTAACTAAAAAGTAAAAAGAGTCAATTCTGTGGAACAAAAATGGCGATTTAAAACATGTTTCGGTTGAATTAATCCAAAAACATTTACAATGAAGGGTGTTGGGTTTACAAAAATTAAGCCATAAATGTTCAGAAAATATTCTTATCCTTTTTTAAGAGTACAATGAAGAAAAAGTACCCATGTGAAATTAATCACACTTATTTACTTAAGCGTTCAGGCTATTAAAAATGCAATATGTACAAGTAAAAACTAATTTCTATTTCTATAACAGTTTTAGAAGAAAGGAACAAATAATCAAGAAATAATTTATGTAAAACCAACTGCTCATATGCATTGTCAGGGGCTCATAAGCCTCTCTGACAAAGATTGAAGTTTCACTCTTCTAATGAAATAAAAGAGTGAGCACAATCGGCCGTTTGCGGCCTGAGGTCAGTACCTCAATCGTTGGTTTATATGTTCTTCAGTTTCAAACAATGTTCAAATATAATCAGCAACAAACAGTGAGTATCAGTCTCTTGAAGACTCAGCAATGACAAGTGTTTTTAGATTCACAATGATTTCACACACAAAAAG
>CAJPEX010001901.1:7072-47273 GCA_905338405.1 Notodromas monacha
CTGCTGATAGCTCAGAACTTCAGAACTAGAATATCTCAGTGAAACATTACTCCATCGGAGTAGAACGGGGCTCAACCATAATTTTGGTCTAGTACAGTATCTCGAATACCGTCAAGATACTGAGAATGGCGTCTTTCATTCGAATTAAAGTATATTTCTTCGCAAAAATTCACCAGTCGACTTCACTTTAATACAACTTTTCCACTTTTTGCACAACACAATTTTCGAACAAGTAATTGGAAATGTTCCCAAGAACAAGTGGTTGTCAGCGGCGTGCGTTTTTCTCGAAATTCGCCTCTGATATTAGATAAAACCAGAGAAGCAAACTTTACGAATCACCCCTCGCAAATATGTAAAAATGCTGAATTGTTTTCCATTTATTCGAAAAGACATTCTGCAGCAGAATGTTCTTCAAACAAACCCAAGAATTTTTATTCTCCCGTCTTCCAGGAAAATAATCAAGTACAGTACAAGTAGCAGAAAATAAGAAACTGGGAAGAAGCGTGAAAAGAGGTGAAGACGAAAAACCACACATACCGAAACCAGTTCCGACCCGACGAACGATGACGAAAACTGTTCACATTGTTCTGTGCCGACCCCCGTTGCCGAAATCCGGGGGTCGGTAAGAGGAGGGGGGGAG
Organism: Notodromas monacha; assembly: GCA_905338405.1. Taxonomy (NCBI): domain Eukaryota; kingdom Metazoa; phylum Arthropoda; class Ostracoda; order Podocopida; family Cyprididae; genus Notodromas; species Notodromas monacha. The sequence continues at coordinate 7,713 of CAJPEX010001901.1, forward strand.
GAGAGGCAACGAGCAGAAATAATGAAGTCGACGCCGACACGGCGCACAGCAGCGTCGTGGAAAATCGACGTCGACCCAGAGCTTGGCTCGTGCCAGCAGACCAGCACACGAAGTAATTGCATTTCCGCGCTTTACTGGACTGGAGTCCGTTCCCGGTATTATACCCGAATATATTTTTTCTTTCTTTTTTTTACCCGTACTAGTCAAAGAGAATATGATGGATGGAGTAATTTCACCGTGAATTTGATTAATTTCACTGACATTCGGTGAATATTAAAAGTGCGGAAAGTACTTCCTGCCTCGCTCCCTTAATGACCAAAATCTGACCGAGAATTAACTGCCGTGAAGATCGAGCTGTTCGGAATAATAATGCTAGCAGTGAGATAATCGTCTTTCAGCAAGGGGTCTGGGGTTGAACTTTTCTCGTCTCAGCAAGAGTGTCTTATCCTAATTTCATATACTGTACGTACATAATTGAAATACGAGAAAAATATGAAATTATGACTCCTTGAACATCTTTTTCGCAAGACTACCACATAGCAACATTGATAGACTGTACAAGAGAGAGCATACGCAATTTCTAGTGGATATCGCAATAATTCTTAAATCCCAGCACAGCGTTTCAAGTGTTCCTCGCCGTAACCAACTTGGAAAGAAACGTAGAAGACACAGATCTGCAAGTGCAAATCACAGTGAAGAAATACAATTTACGCACAAAAGTTAACGTACAATCCGTAACTTACTCTTGATTTACTTACAGGTACATTACTTCAAGTGCTACAACCTGTTTCAAGTATAGTACCGTACAGTAATTGAAAAAGTTTTATTGAAAAGTCCTCTCGGAAGCAATGAAACACATACGAAAACCATCTTGGTGATTTTCTGTCAGTGCTGCTTTTGACGATTGGTCTCGATTTCTACAACGTTAGAAAGAAGTTGCTCGAATGTGGACTAGGGGAATACAACTGAAGAAATGAACAAAGGAATGAACAGTTTTTTGAATTTTACAGTATCACTCATCTCACAGTGGATTTTGACACCAAGACTTTGGTACCCTAAAATTGTCACTTCACAGCATCGATCGCTTAGATCAGTGGGCCCCAACCCATTGTCTGCGCTGGTCCGCAGAAATGTTTTGCAAATATGAAACAGGAAAATTATCTGATGATGAAATAAAAGTTGGCCATTTCCTATCACCTGCAATACTCCAGGCAATTTTTCACCTGCTGAAATAAATTATTTTATTGCTTCATTCTGGGAAACTTTTCAAGCCCCCCCCCCCCCCCCCCGACCTCATAATTTTTGAAGACATGCCACTGTATAGCTGCTTTATTAGTTCTTTTTTTTTTTTTAAAAAAGCAGAACATTTCTAAAAGCCCGCCATAAAGTCTTTCAATCAAAATTTTCTGAGTCTGAAAACATTTTATGAAATTTTGCCAGTCCGCAGAAAATTTTATGGAAACTTGCCTTTATGCGGGCCCAAAAAGGTTGGCGAACAATGATTTAGATCATCACTCTTTCTGCCATACCCGAATTGTAATATATGGTATTCGTTCTATTCGCAAGACATTTTAAAATTCTCGCTGATCAGTAGCTTCTGCTAAAATGACGAAATAAACTCTCTATCGCAAAATGGACAATGCAATACTGTAGTTGAAAATAGATGCATCATTTCAGAAGTACTAGCTTTATTCGTACCGCTGACATCAGCTGTGTTCAGCTGATTCTTATTGCATACAACCAAACAAACAGGAGTACATTTTTATACCCCATAAGAATTAGCATTCCGAGAAGGTTTTATTAGTCATTTGATGGAGAAGCTTTCTGCCACTTGGATTGACTGTGGAACGAAGACGGATTAGTCATTAGGCTGAATGACGAAACTTCTCGGCCGTACACGTTTGTCGCGATTTAATCAGTGGAATAGTACTCACACGCCTCGCCTTTGAGGAACCACGCTGCCTACATTACGTAAAAGCGAGGGCAGGGTCCTCATTTGCATCACACTCAAGGTTCTTCCGTTTCTGTGAATATCCCTGCAGCTTCCTCCGACGCTATACCATAAAACAGTCAGACGGTACGTAAAAGCGCCAGAAAAGCGTTCCGCCAACGACAAGAGACTCATTTGCATTATCTATCTTTCTGTTCCTTCAACGGAAAAAGACTCGCGCAATAACAATTTCAGAAGAAAATCAGATCGTATCGCGATGGATTAATGCCATAGAAAGAATACAGAATTACGAGAAGTCGTTCAACGTCGCAGAAAACAAAACTTACTTAATCCAGCCAAGGTCAATGCTACGTAATGCACCATGCATCTGACTTAGACTGTATTAGTGCCCGCATCTTCCGGACAGTAAAACAGATCTTGCATTAGGTTTTTTTCTTCAAAAAAAAAAGTCAAGACTCATCCCCAGAACGCATTCAGTGACAGTGACATATACAATACTACTTATAGGGTGGACTGCAGAAAACCAACAGATTTTGAACATAAATACAGTATATCTTGAGCAGTTGAATGGACTGCATCAAGTTTGGGAAAATATCGAATGGAAACGTAGTCAATTTTCTTTGAAACTGCGTCAGATTTTCAGTGCTCAGTTAAATTTGAATATAATACGTGCAGAGGTTCGAAAAAAATATCTAACTTGGGAGTGTAAATGGCGATATGCTTTCTAACGCAAGCATCCAACCAGGAAAGAAGTTCACATTACTTGACCTCGGAAAACAAATTTTCCATTTTTCTGAAGGTATTTTCAGCCTCTCATTCGATTCGAATTTTGCTGCGATGGTGAGGAAACGGATGGAGATTTTGATGGAGGCATAAAGCGGCTTTCTTTTCACAACACCCGTGCCCTTGGGGGAATAAAAATTATTTCAAAATTCGACCCCGTTGGTTCGGCTTTGATCGATTCCTCCTCAAACTAATCAATCAAAGAAATTAAAACCCGACTTCGCTCCAAAATGGACAGTGCCCCAGTTTATGAGTGTATTTTTCCTGAAAAAAAAACCATCCAGTTTGCATTCAGATGAAATCTAATACTGTATAACATTATCGATGTTCATGTACAGTGTTTCAACGATGAAAGAAAATAAAAATTCACCGACTTGGTTCTTATTAAATTTTCGGTGGCATGCTCCATAACGTCGTCGAGGTGTCCGAAAAAATAGCATGACGAGATTGCTAGGGATCCTTTTCTGAATCTTTCATTTTTTTTCTGATAAACACAATGCAGTGACAAATTCTCGTCACGAAAGAAACTCTTCTTTTCACAACTCCCCGTGCCCATGGGGGAATAAAAAATATTTCAAATTCGACCCCGTCTGTTCGGCTTTGATCGATTTCTCCTCAAACTAATCAATCAACGAAATTAAAACCCGACTTCGCTCCAAAATGGACAGTGCCCCAGTTTATGAGTGTATTTTTCCTGAAAAAAAAATCATCCCGTTTGCGTTCAGATGAAACCTAATATTACATTATTGATGTTCATGTTCATGTACGGTATTTCAACGATGAAAAAAAATTAACGACTTGGTTCTTATTACATTTTCGATGGCATGCTCCAAAACGTCGTCGAGGTGTCCGAAAACATTGCATGAAGAGATTGCTAGGGTTCCTTTTCTGAATCTTTCTTTTTTTCTGATGTTGTGTTACGTCACTGTTTAAGAGCAGTGCTTTCTTCGAGAAGAGAAGCTTCTACTACTCCTTCTCGAAAGGTCTATTATGACATGAAGTTATGCTTGGCAGGAAGGTCTCTCTCTCTCTCGAAGACAGAAACCCTGCCTCATCGCAGCGAGGAACTCCCAGCTTTCTGCATTCACCAAAAAACTCGATCCCGCGAAACCTCTTTGCCCCCCTTCGCATGTCAGTGCTCGAGAAAGAGGCTTCCCAGAAGCACAGAACAGGCGTGGTCGACACATACATACGCACAAGGGCATCCATCGTCACTTGACGAGGGTCCCCTTTTTTGCGTCAAACAGGGTCGTTTCCCTTCAACTCTGTTGCCTCCCTCTGCTTCACTGCTCTCTGATGCCGAAGAAGCACGCGGCGAAGCAGCATTAAAAGTTGACGGGGGAGGCTCAGGATGGATCGCTGCAGCAGCTGCAGCTTTTCATTTCAGCCCATCTCAAGCCCCGCCGTCGTGGTTCATAAAAACTTTCTGGCCCCACTACCCTTCTAAGAGCCCATGGGACGCTAAACGCTATTCTGGAGCTTTCCTTTGTTCTCACGAGCAATGCGCCGCAGTTTAACCAGTAGTTGTGGCGTTCGTCACAAGGTCGAGAATTTTCACGGTGAACTTCGGATAAAACGCATCTTTCCCCCACTTCCTGATCCCAGTCTCAAAGCATGCTTCCCAAAAAAAGAGACATAGCAAAGTATTTTAATAAACCCTGGCAAATGACAAGGCTAATCGGAAACCCCGATTTTTGTATACAGTAATTATCAAAACTAACGATTTTTTTTTTCAATCGATAGAGCGCTTCCGATCAAGTTACTTTATAATTCAGGGACACTTCAGCGCCGTTGAGAATGATTTCTTGAATTTTTTCAATTCGAAAAATAGATTATCTCAGTGCATTTGTACAGTTGCGCGACGTTTCATTGAGAGAAATCGGAAGTGTTGATAATCGAGGTCCGGATATTTTTTTCAATTCAATGCTGCGTTGGCGAACTTTTTCAAGTCTATTATAGACACCACCGCACTAATTCACTAAACATAAACAAGCAAACATTTTTGTGATCATCTCCGGTATGTGGTAACGTAGTCGTCGACTACCTTTCGTATAAAATACTGTACCTAAAATATACTACAATATAAGTATCGATTATTCTCCAAAAATGATACAGAGAAAGAATCGTCTCTGCTTGAGCGAACAGCTGCCGAATCGAATTCTCTTTGCATCTTTCACTTAGTTTAATTGAAATATTTCGCCATTCTTAGTCGCATGAATTCTTTTGCCATGATGTACCAACAGCAACAACAAAAAACAGTTTCCCACCTCAAAAAAATCGAACAAACTTTCACATTCCAATTATTTTCCCTCAATGCCCAAATATGACCGATTCTCTCAATGAGACTCCGCCTATTTTAAAGGAAAATCGCTGGATGACCATCCTTCAGGTAAAAAAAAATGTATACTTCAAATATTCTTTTCTTTTTTATGCCCAACATCCGGCGAATAAAACCAGGAATTTCAACAACAACAAAAACCCAGCTTTTGGTCGGCATTTTATTTACGATCAAAAAACCTTTTTGAAATATTTTTCATCGCTTTGAAACGGTACCCGAATTCCAGGCGATGTTCCACCAGTAATATGTAAAAAAAAATGCTTATAGCTGTGAACAGTAAGCTTCCAATCTCACGGGGCCGGAAAGCAGTGAAAGAAAACTTTTTTCCGGTCTGTCCAATCAATAAATAATGCTACCCAATTTTTTTTTGTCCTCGTGATTGAGAGGACGAACCTGACTGAAAAAAAATTAATACCGCGCAACGGAGTCCCAGGGGGCTTTTGCTGTCGAGTAAAATAAGCCAGCAGCATGCACCCAGACCCGTGCCTGCAGGGGAGAAAAAAAAAACCGAAATCGGCCACGAGGATGACACTGGATAGAAACACGGCCCTGGTTTTCTTTCTTTTTACTCTACTTATTTTTTAAGGACGGGCGTGGGGGACAGACAACTAAAGCTCAGGGGTCCCACTCATTTCCCATCTTTCGTCCCGGCCATCAATCATGAGCGCAACAAATCAATGTCGAGTCGTCTGCGATGTTCCCCACTCCGCTTCTCGGCGAATAAGCGGCAGCGAATTATTTTGGCTTTGTTCCCGCACTGACGTTCCCGTAATAAAAGGAGAAGGGAAGAGAAGGATTACGAGAGGGTTAGAGGCAGTCTTAGGTCAGTCGCCCTACTTTTAGTCCCTACTTTAGTACCCTTTTAGGTCGTCGCACTAGTCGAACGCTACAACTCAGGCCAACCGCACGTGCGACTTGGGCAAGCAAGTAGAAAGAGTAGATCTAAATATAAATACGTGAAGTGAAAATAATCGTATCAATCATTCGTATTGCAGGAGCTTTAAAAGGGAAAAGAACCCACGAAGAAAAACTCGTGATCATGAAGGCAACATTTCCGGGTCATTTGTTTCACGTCACGTTATTTCCTCATTGGATAAACGGACACGGACGTCATTTTTACGAACAGTCATTTGATTTCTTCCAAACCTTTCCCATTTTTGCTCAAGTACGTTTTATCGGGAGATGAGACAAGCATTCGATTAGGAATATCTTCTCTGTAAGGAAATATCGTACGTAAATCAAAATGCCATCGTATGCGTCTATTATTTTGCAGACAGCCCCCAAAACTTGCAAAATAAAAGCGCACAGAAAAGCTTCCTCGTGAAGATGTGACAAATCTGATTTAAAAAAATTTCCATACAAAATGTGTTCAGACTTCGGACATTGAAAAAAAAGCGGCGCTCAATAGTATTGTATTACGAATGCTCCTTATTTATAAGAACAGCACCACGGTCATCGAACTTTCTCGCGAATGAGATTTCCATCTCACTGAACTTCCCCAGGTGATAAAAAAAATTATTATTCTCAATTATAGATTTGTTGTGAAACTCTGATCAAGAAGCAGGCCCGATCAGAACCACAATGCGACCAAGAAAAATACAAACAGGATCCTCAGAATCTCAGAGGAGTAATTCAGAATCCATTCGCTGGGAAGCACTAAAAAACGTCTGCGAATTGCCTCTCAGGGCATCTTAGCAGTTGAACAGAAGGTACTCTTTTTTTCTTTTCCCTTTTCTTGAACTGAATGATGACATCGGAAAAAATGAGCAAAATGTATTGCAAAACCAGGAACTCATCAGGATTTCGAAAACCGTTCGTGGTGCCCAGCAGGCGCACGGAATCTTCAAAAAAAAAACCCGTGCGTCTGTCAGACTCGCGAAGACGGAATCGTCTCAGCAGGACGCCCACAGAAGTAACCCGAACCAAGGCTCTCTAATACTCACATCATCCCCCTTTTGGTCCCTTGATGATGATCTCGCACATTCCAGAGTCCTTATTCGAGAAGATCAAGGTTGACCACACAACAACAACGAAACAAAATAAAATGCTCTGTCCCACGAAGATTGGTGAGTGGCATCCGAGAAAATCCAGAACGAAAGGGTTCAACGCACGAATGTTTTTTTTTTCCGCTCGAAAGAACTTTACTCTTCTTTAATAATGCTCAGCTTCCTCACAAAAACTGAAGACAGTATTATGAATATGCACAAAAAATAACACAAATAAAGGCTATTTGGAAAAATATGAAGGCGAAACCTCAATTATCCTACATGACGACCGGGTATACCCGTCCGCACAGAGAAAATGTCATGGATTATCGAAAAATTTACAAGGTGAATCATACATGAAAAATGCTTTCAACATTGGCCAGGCCCGATTTCACGAATATTTCTGGAAATCCCCTAGAATCCCTAGATGCCATAACCCAATTGCATTCAAAAAGGGTGTCATCTGAAACTTCTGAAATTTTGTTACCTATATTATGTCCATAGTAACGATACTAAATTAACCTGTATTTTCAAAATGAATCAAATAAATTCTGAGATTATAAAGGCGACTCAATTAAATTTGTATTCCAGTAATTCCGTTTCATGTGGTAATTTAGGCCTTTGCGTATCAGAATCGAGTTTTCAGCGCAGAAATTACTCGTGAATTCAGTTAGTGAATTTCAAACAAACTGCTCGAACTCAAAATAAATCAACGCGATAAAAAGGAAAGGAAATTAATATTCAAAGAAAATTAATTCTAGTTCTAAAGCCCAGGAATGAGGCCAACAGATCTTGGAAGAGCGAAGCTGCGTTCCCATGAATCAATGTCCGATACGTCACGTCGGCGCATCATTGGAAAATACGGGGCTTGTTCGCCACATGGTTCAGAGAAGGGATGTGTCATTCGAGAAAGGGTAACAAAAATGCATATCGAATGCGAGGACAAATCACGACACCGTGACGACGGTCCGACTAGCTGAGTCATTCAACCGCGAAAACTCGGGTGCAGCACTCCCGTATCTGTTCCCCCGTTACTGAAACAAATACATACACTCTATAAACTCTGTACATTCAACAAGGAAGGAATAAGACGGGTAGAAAAAGTGTAGGAAACCCTTCTACACTGAAGACACATGTACAATTGTTCATTCAACGCAGACAAAGCATAATCTTCCGTCTACTCGAGCAACACCTTCATCGAGAGACTGACGGACTGAGGTTCCTCTCGCTGGTTGGAGAAAACATCATTCCGACGACACTCGTTCACAAATCATGTTATTTTCGTGGGAATGCCCAGGGATTTCCTCAAGTTTTATAAACAGTTCTCTTCAAAGCATTCTACTGACAAGATAAAAACCGGGCTGGCTGTGCTGGATGTTGCAATGTTTTCCAGCAGGAAATGCTCACAATAATTGTATCACGCCCTGTTCGGAAAAATTTGCCGTTCCCGAACAAAATGAAGACGCTTCATGTAAAATATGAAAGTAGCAAAAATTCCAATAGGATTCGAGGATCTCATGTTTCGAAATGTACCTTCTTCACAAGACAGATGAAAACAGCATAAAACTTTCATGGAAACTTCTGGACTCAGCTCCGAAGAAAATTTCGAAAATACAGCTTCGACAGAACCGTGCTGAAATTATACTGCACCAAAAAAAAAATGCGACAGATCTTGAAATTACAGTACAGTATTGTATCAGATTCATACTTCGGTGTTTGGATGAATATATTCGGTTTGATTATGCATTTCTACACATTCAACGTCATTGTGTACAGATGGAGCAGTTCGAGATCCATCCGACGAATCAGTCACTTATCACTGAACTTTATTGCTGCAATTTATTATGCAGAACAATATTGCGCCGTCAGGTTGGTCACACAGTCTCTGGTCAGTCAAAATCTAAAATTCGGTCGGTGAGGTTTACAACACCAGTAGAAGGAAAGCATTGAAAAATGAGAAACCGTCGGAAATGAATATTTTCTAGGGCCACTTCACATGAGCCTAGGAAATTAAACCCGCAAGCAATCAGGACTCTAACGGGAAATATTAGAAACGGTCTGAGTTAAATTCCTAGTCTCATCGGAGTTTCTCACAGAATCCGAAGAAGTCAATCCCCACTGGGAAATGTAGCATAAGAGAAGCGGGATTCAGTGGTGGACCAAAACCGAGCACTCGAGCGAAAGGAAACCCTGCGAATGAAATCGATACATTGGTTCGAGGGTTTGTTCACCGAGACCCTCTCAGGAGTAGAAACGCATTCGAGGCTTCACGCAAGCTGCACAATTCTTCGAGATTTCTTCCTCGAACAGTATCCCTGGGAAATCCTCGTAAACCTTCATGCTAAATCAGGGTTTCGGAGATGAAAGCAACGGTATCCTCTTGCATGTGGGATCAAGCCTGCCTGCATCCCCATGAATATGGCATTCTACTACAGTACTGTACGGTAATTCTCAGAATCGGACGGAAACTCTTCGGCGATTTTTTTCCATCTCGCATTGTTCCCAAAAAAAAATGTTTTCTCAAAGTCATAGAAGCCACATGCACAGATAAAAATATCTGCATAAAAATGAAGTACAGTACAACAGAGGCTTACAAGTCAGAAAGAATGTCTTGAGCTTCCAGAAAAGTTCGAAAAAAATCCCAATGATGCTGCAGAACCGTTGATCGCGAACATTTGCTCGGCCTCATTATACTGAAGAAAAACCACACCACAAAAAGTACAGCAGGAGTTGCAGGACCATTCTTAGTTTCCAACACGAAAATATTTTCCGACGGTGGAGTGCTTAATTGAGGGCTTTTCCGTCAAATTGAAATTACTTTGCCCTCCTTCTTCAATGACGTCGTAAAACAGTGAAGTGACTGAAAGAACAAGTGTACAACGGCAGCCACATGAACCATGGACTATTTTCCCCTCGACAAACGGATTATAGCGAACACTGCCTCTGCACGGGTGAATTAGAAAGTTATACGACACTTTCTACTATACTTTAATTTTTAAATGGTTTTCACTGAAGATTTCTGCGCAATTAAAAAGTCAGCGTCGAATAAAAACTTAGTAAACGATAATTGCACATCGAAAAGGTATACTGTATTCGAAAAGTGAACGGTGCGATGCAAACTCCGAACAAACTCTGAATTTAATCAAGTTCAGTGCCCTATTTCAAGAATTATCAGAATACATCAACCAACTCAGGGATCAAAAACACAAATTAAAGCAAGTCTATGTTAATTTTTAAAATAATGAATCTCGTTGCAATCGTAACCCATGGAGAGTTTTTGGGCAACCTACACATCCAGCATTATTAGCACAACGACCGCAAAGATCTGACCATTTTTACAGTTGAACAAGATCATCTGATACGGGAAATTATATTTAAGAATATTTTTGAGCTGCAGTAGTTCGAATCAGTTGAAAATGCTTGCAGATCTGCTTTCTTTATCTTATTCATCCCATCCGAATAAACAAACCTTAGAACAGGGGTCGAGAGATGATCAAACATGGCTTTGTAAAAATCACTGTAAATAGGTGTCCATCCATCCGACAAGACTTCAGCAAATGAAGCGAATTCCTGGTGAAAACAACAACAGGCCTTCTGTACAATTTCATCATGATTTCTGGCAGTTCCTCAGATACCTCCGAATAAAATTTGCTCGATTGACGAAAATAAACGGGAGAAAAAATTAATGAGCACCAATACAGTACAGTACTGTACTCAGCTTTGTTTTTCGACGAAACTTTTTGTCTGAACCTGGGTAACACAGGGTTTCACGAAGATTGAAACTGTCGTGAAAACCAATTTCGCTTTCCACTGAAGAAACATTTTCAGTACTGTACATGGTTCCCTCTAAGAAATAGCAACAATAAAATTTACCAGGAAACGTTCTGACACCCAAGAAAAATGCACACGCTGCCAGGACATGAGTGAATCACTATATTCACCGACGAGTTCGCGACCACTGCGATTTCTGTTCAGGGTTCATCGGTGATTTTTCATCTCGCACNATTAGAAAGTTATACGACACTTTCTACTATACTTTAATTTTTAAATGGTTTTCACTGAAGATTTCTGCGCAATTAAAAAGTCAGCGTCGAATAAAAACTTAGTAAACGATAATTGCACATCGAAAAGGTATACTGTATTCGAAAAGTGAACGGTGCGATGCAAACTCCGAACAAACTCTGAATTTAATCAAGTTCAGTGCCCTATTTCAAGAATTATCAGAATACATCAACCAACTCAGGGATCAAAAACACAAATTAAAGCAAGTCTATGTTAATTTTTAAAATAATGAATCTCGTTGCAATCGTAACCCATGGAGAGTTTTTGGGCAACCTACTCATCCAGCATTATTAGCACAACGACTGCAAAGATCTAACCATTTTTGCAGTTGAACAAGATCATCTGATACGGGAAATTATATTTAAGAATATTTTTGAGCTGCAGTAGTTAGAATCAGTTGAGAATGCTTGCAGATCTGCTTTCTTTATCTTATTTATCCCACCCGAATAAACCAACCTTAGAACAGAGGTCGAGAGATGATCAAACATGGCTTTGTAAAAATTACTGTAAATATATGTCCACCCATCCGACAAGACTTCAGCAAAGGAAGCGAATGTCTGATAAAACCAACAACAGATCTTCTGTACAATGTCATCATGATTTCTGACAGTTCCTCAGATACCTCCGAATAAAATTTGCTCGGTTGACGAAAATAAACGGGAGAAAAAATTAATGAGCACCAATACAGTACAGTGCTGTACTCAGTTTTGTTTTTCGACGAAACTTTTTGTCTGAACATGGGTAACACAGGGTTTCACGAAGATTGAAACTGTCGTGAAAACCAATTTCGCTTTCCACTGAAGAAACATTTTCAGTACTGTACATGGTTCCCTCTAAGAAATAGCAACAATAAAATTTACCAGGAAACGTTCTGACACCCAAGAAAAATGCACACGCTGCCAGGACATGAGTGAATCACTATATTCACCGACGAGTTCGCGACCACTGCGATTTCTGTTCAGGGTTCATCGGTGATTTTTCATCTCGCAAGGAAACGTTCTGACACCCAAGAAAAATGCACACGCTGCCAGGACATGAGTGAATCACTATATTCACCGACGAGTTCGCGACCACTGCGATTTCTGTTCAGGGTTCATCGGTGATTTTTCATCTCGCATATTTTACCATCCGTTTGACCAAGATCTCACTTCAACTGGACACAGACAAACGATCACCGCATCAGATGGCAGTGATTCCACGTCCCATTATATTATGACACGGTGGTTCATCATCGCTGCTTCATACCCGAAAGTAAGAAAAAACAAATTGATGAATAATGAAGAAATCCTTTTCGAAAAAAAAAAGTTTAAAAATACACGGAAGCCAGGACATTTGAGCTTCTCAAACGCAACTTATTTCCTTCCTAAGCCACCTTTTCGTGATTATGAAAAATATGAAAAAACGACACGGGATTATTCCTGGAAATAGAACTTTCACGCCAGAGCAGTGCTTCAATCTGCGTTCTTTTCACAGGCCGTCTCGACGAGTTTCACCAAGTTACGCCACGTTTATCTCACGAAGTTCGCCGCAGAATGGATTAAAATCGCTTGGCTAAATCAGCAATTAAATCCAAGAACACAGAAGATATTATTCTAAAAAAAATATTTTATGGCAACCTTCACATTCAGCAGCACGGGTACGGAATTTGCTGAGATCAGAACACTTTTTTCATCGGAGCACGATTTTAAAATTTGGGACCTTGATACAGTAATAATGAGATTTTGTTCAATGATTTGAAACAACAGTATTTTGGTAGCACTTACACCACGATTAATTCGACAGATACAGCCGAGTTTCATCGAAACTCTACATTTTCTCTCGTACGTATCACTATTTGAACAAAAATTCGAAGACGTGGGTGCTACTCTAACACGCAAGCAACCGCACTAGAGAAGCCGACCTTGCACCAACATTTCTCTACCACGTGGCCAAATAAAGGTACTTGGTTGGATGTCTCATGCCTGAAAGAGTACCAGTTGTTTACAATAACGACTGCTGGAAGATATGTTTATAATAAGTCACAATAAGTTTAAGAAGAACTTTTCTGCTAGCAAACCACGGCATTGCGTAATTTCTTTCAGAAGAAATTTTGTAGAGAACTCAGCGAGGTTCATGGCTCAAAAAGAAAATTTGTCTTTATTTACGGTTTACGAACATTTCGTGCCACGACACAAAGAAACAATGGATAAAATTCCAACATTATCGCTTGATAAAAAATACTTGACTGTTATAGTTTTTAAAATAAAAATCGCGCATTGAAGTATAATTTCGAAGACGGTCAACACGGTACAGTATTAGAATAGCACCGAATAATGACAAAGGAGTGATACAATTCTGATCAGCAGAAATGACCCCACATTTATAAACAAGTAACAATACTCAGCAGTGGAAGCAAAGTAGAGTACTGAAAATAAATTGCGCAAACCAAACTTCCCGCGAATAATTTCATCACATCTAAGAACGCAATTTTCATGTGCAGAAATCACCCCACATCTCTAAGTCAACAGTGAAAGCAGAGTACTGAAAACAACTGTGTAAACGAACCTCCCTGCGAATAATTTCATCACATGTGTTTACACAATCTGCAGAAATTACTATACCGTACTGTACCTCAAATCTCTGAACATGTTCGAATACTCAACAAAGAAAGCAAAACATTGAAATAGTTGCTAAAATCAACCTTCATGCATGCGAATAAATTCATCACATCTTTCAGACGGCACATCCCGTGAAGAACGAAAAGAAAAGAGCTTTTATTCCCAAGAAGGCTGAGAACCCGTCCGAACAGCTGGAATCTCAGATCACTTCACCAGCAGTTCCACACCCACAAGTCTCTTTCTCCCTCCAGACACACACACACACACACACACACAATAGTGTCACAGTATTGTCCCTAGTTCTTCTCTTCGCGTACAGCCATACTTAGCGATTTGAACAACAAAAAGGCCTCGCGGCATGCGCGACCCTGCCACCATCATCACGGGACATGCCTCCGCGAACATCGCAACGCCAAAGAGCCTTTCTTCGCCCACCAGCTGCACCTTTATTCATCACCCGAAGCCCCGCAACTCCTCGTCCCTTTTTTTCCGCCTCCAGGCATCTTCATGAATAAAAGACGAAAAGCAAGCATTCAGCCCATACAACACCACCACTACCACCACGATATTTGCAAGAAAGAAAGAAAAAGGGGGGAAAGTGGAAATGGAAGGAACTCGGAGCACTTATACGCCAGCGCCAAACAAAACAACGCCGCGGCATGCGGCATGGCACGAGGGAAACAGTGGAAATCGTCATTAGGGGCACTCCTGAAGAAGGCATGCACAGCAAATGGGGCATTTAGTGCGCACTAAGCGTTATGACCACCAGTTTCCTAACCCTTGATCACAGGCACGATGATGACACGGGCGAGGAATGACCGGGTAAATCAACTCATTCACGCATCACCATATTGATCCACTTCATCCAAGTATCACGCTGATATTGTAGTGAGTACAAAAATAACACTGGAAGAGCCAAAACTGACGGTAGGATAGAAGCTGGAGTCGAACCTCTTTAAGTAGAATTCCCAGGGACCAGCAACAAAAAATAATCGACTTGAAGAAGTTCCGAGTTGGTGAGATTTTGAGTTAGAGAAACCAACATTGTTTTTAGCGAAAAACTTTAAAGAATTGCACGGACTCTTAAATTCTAGGCTTTGAATTGCTCTTTAAATGAGTTGACAGGATGCTGAACTTGGATGCAAAAATTCATTTGCCCAATTAGTCGTTTACTTCCCTTCAAAAGACATCAATACTTCTTCTTAATTGATTTTCTCTGCCCTGTGTCAAGAAAATAATAGCCAAAAGGCCTCAGAAAATTATGAGTTACCGAGGTTTGAGAGGAGAAGCTCTAAGGGAATTCAGACGTGGACCTGAAAAAATTTTTGTCTTAGTGAGATATTCTACTTTAGAAGGTTTAATTTATTGAGGTTCCTCTGTATTTCTTACTTGGAGCTGCCGCATTAAATTTTCATCGCCTCACACATAGATATAAATGGAAACCTGACACTTGAGAATAACCTAACCTCTGTTCAGTAGTATAATTATTGATAATTGTGCATTCCCGTCGATTTTTTCGGGATGGATGATGAAGCACATTTTAGAGAGCTATAATTTGATAATTTCCTCCCAGCTGCTTCAATTTTTATCGACCGCATTAAAAAAAGGAGACAAAAGAAGAAACTCAGAAGTGCACCTCATCATCCTCAGGAAATGAGGGTTTCCTACTAGACTCACATGTTTTACGAACTTACAGGAAGACCTCATGCAATGAGGTTTAATGTATTTCAAGTACAGTACTGTAATCGCAGAGCTTTTCTCAGTACAGTATCATGTTCCCGAATAATAAAATTGTCCTAAGCCAGGCAAATCTTGTGTCAGTGATGCTCAATGTGATGGGGGTTTTGAAAATGTCTATTAATTAGCAGGAAGTTTTCCAAGCCAGGAATGAAACCGAAACAAAACTTCGTAAATGAAAACATGCTCGCTTCAAGTCCTTTTGATTATGAGCCTCTTTAAAAAATTTGTTTGGAAAATCCTGAATCAGAAGCGTAGGTACCAAAGGAGCTTCGCTTCAAAATTCGAATGCTGAAATGCAGCGGAGAAAAATTTCACAAGATGGAAACCAATCAATGAACGGTAATAATTTCTTGTGCGAATGATTCATATTTGGAATTTTTTAAAAGCTCAAGGGCAAGAAGCCTTACCCACTTTGAAAAAAAACGATTTTCCAAATCGTCTTTACGGTCTACAAACGCTGGAATCAGATCTTTTCCAATTTTTCCCACCTAGTGACCGAGATAAAATGCACGAGGGAAAGAACACGTGGTTACCTGTCATGACCGTCGCAGAATTATGGAACAAACAAAGTCGGAAGGTGATTTTCCAACGTTAACGACTCGATGACCGCAAATCGGGTTCACGACGAGTACTACGCCCTAGTTCCAGATTACAGCAGTACCAACCTCATTCAGCAGCATCGACACCGCGGTTAAAATCCAACAACTGATACAGTATAGAAACCAACAATGACGGTGGAAACAAAAAAAAGACAGTGATCGAGCAACTTCACCATATCGTGGAGAACATGGGAGGACAATTAAGTGGCCACGGTCGTGGTCGGATCCCGGCATAAACGATTAGAACCGTGTCGCAGGGAAATAACTAATTTCCGGAAAAAAGAAAAAAAAACGTTTTCACGTCGGACGACCAGCTGTTATGGTCGGAAATGGGGCTCATATCATGGAGTTTTCTGGTGTTGCAGGATGCGGCATCATCTAGCACAGGAAGCGCATTAGAACCGGCCACCAACGGCATTCGGCGACAGAATGTCCATGAACGCATTTGACCCAGAATGAATATGACATATCATGGAGTTTTCTGGTGTTGCAGGATGCGGCATCATCTAGCACAGGAAGCGCATTAGAACCGGCCACCAACGGCATTCGGCGACAGAATGTCCATGAACGCATTTGACCCAGAATGAATATGATACGCTCGATGATAACCTCAACTACCCAGACGACCACTTATGGACCCATCACAAGCTTTCCTCATTGGGATAAAAGAACGAGTGAAAAAGTAGTCTTCGAGAGATAAATTTTCGATCATGAGGCTCACAGCATTTATCCAGCGTAAAAATGTGTCGCAATCGTCTTTATTAAATGTTTCCTAGCTAGAACTTTTTTTTTCTTCAAGACAGACATAAAAATTCGAACACAATTCTCAAGCATTTCATGGACGTGAAAGCATGAAAGCATACTCCGGAAATTTCTTTGAGTGGAAAAGGCAATACTGTACCGTACATATTTCATGACACAGAATTTCAAACCCGTTGATTTTCCAGATAATAAATCGGGGAAATAACGTACCATGAGAGTAAGAGAAAAGGTGAGAAGTACTCAGACTAAAAATGCCCAGGAAAATATATCCCAGTGTAAAATCCATACACAGTAATTCAGTAAATTATTCATGATGCGGAGATAAATTTATGTTAAATTCATTTCAGATTACTCTTTTTAAACCCATAAATCAATTTCCAGGTACAAAAAATACGTTCAAAGGGATGAGACGCATTTGAGAAAGAAAACGTGAAATAAAATAAGATGAACTCTACAGTATTCTGTATAATGAGGGATTCAATGAACAAATTCATCACTGAGTTATTTTTCAGCAGCAATTTTTGTCAAGGTGCTTTCCTCCCAACGATGTATGATGCAAAATTATCAATGGTTTGGTGCCATAAAAATTTCACAAAGCTTCGACTCAGTTTTATAAATAAATAATGGGGAAAGCTGATCAAAACGAGCTCTGAGAAAATTTGATACGACATACAAGATAGCTCGAAAGGTCATCTCAACAAGAACCTCATAACCTGACATCAAAGTCGCCCGAAGTTATAAAGCTGAAAAATCTAATAAAAAAAAAAAAAGACTTTCTCAGGAGGCCTTGAAGCACGCGGAAATCTGGAGAAATTCAAACGAATATGGTCACATCGAACTAAATTTACTGCGAGTATTCCTAAATATTGATACTGAAGTGCGTCACTCTTGAAATTTGCTAAAATCTAAAAAAATGCGTTCATAATGCAGTATTACAACCTTACAGCGAATCAAAAAAAAATTTGCATCAATTCAACCGGTGTCATTCGGAAAGCGCAGCATTTCAGTTGAGAAGCCGTACGACGAACTGGAACCGTTCCATCCTCTCAATTTAAATTTTAAAACGCCATCACTTAATTTAAAAAAAAATTTGCATCAATTCAACCGGTGTCATTCGGAAAGCGCAGCATTTCAGTTGAGAAGCCGTACGACGAACTGGAACCGTTCCATCCTCTCAATTTAAATTTTAAAACGCCATCACTTACTTTTGTATCCGAATAATCAACCGCAATTACGTGTTCAACATGTGCTACTTCGCAAGAAAAACGATTTGATTATCTAAATCAATCATGACAACTGAACTTTCCGTGACCAACCCTGCGCCAACTTGAATTAACCAACCTTGAACGGGCTGAACTCACTGAATCATACCATAGCTAAGTACTGTATAATAGAAACAGAAAAAAGTGAATCACCTTTTTTACAACGCAGATGTACCCTCGAGACCTCGACTCACTTCAAGGAACTCAGCTTCATCAGAATGTCTGATGAACGGAAGCTCATGGATTCACACTATTCTGCCTTAATGCAGAATACGGAACACGAATGCAGTCATGAGTACGGCGAAACTAATAAAAAATACTGTACATCCGAGCATCTTCTTTGCACACAAAAAATCCAATACTTTCGGCACAAAATTTCGAACACGCGCGCGGGGAATCATCGACACATTTCAATGCAACACACGTGGCACCAGTAGCGTCAACCCCGCAGAATATTTTCCAATTCCTATGCGACGCTTCGTGTCTTTCTCTCAAATCCACAGGGAGGAGAAGTTTCAAGGTCACTTGAAAAGTGTTCTGAAAATCCATCAGAATGCGACGACAGAAACGGCGTGAAGTTGGACAAGGATATCGTCTAGCCGGAAGATAAAAAAAAAAAAACGCGCGCTTTTCAACTCAGCAACCCGAAACCCTCTTCCTTCCCCTTTTCCAATCGTCCCGGTGGGCGGATCGTCGTCGCAAGGAAGTGTCACTTTTCGCAAGACAACCGAGCTTCCGGCCTTGGAACAAAACTTCGGCATTCGGAGGTTGTTGAGACTCAAGACCCAAGAGATCATGGGACACCGAGGGAGGAACATAAACATGAGTTGAAGGAGAGTCCTTCGAAGTTTCTCGTTTATAAAAAAGTAAAGAAATAAACGGAAGGCCCTCTCACGTGACGTTAATAGTACCCTTCAAACCAACTATCACAATGACAACTTTTAACCCAAAATCAAAATGTATATACCGCGTTGATATGAGTTATTTACAAAACAATATCCCTTCTCGCTGATCCGATACAATATACGCGCCAACTGCAGTAGAATCTAGTTCGCGAAAGTCGAGTACAGTATTGACAAAGTTTGACGAAATATTGAGAACTTACTTTACGCGAGAAATGCCTGTAATATGATTCAGGAAATTTGCTTGAATTTCTCACTGTAAGTGCTGTCTGTGATTTTTCGCGGGGTGATTGTTACGAGTAACTAGAGAAAGCACACAGTTTTTGACACATTTATCAGACGCATAATGAAATACAGTATACGCATCGTCTTGATTTAATCGTCTGCAAGAATAGTTCCACGGTAATAGAGTAGCATTATCAAATAAAATAATTTGCAGAAGACGTAGTAATTCAATAATACTGTATATGTCGAGTAAGTGAGGGATTTAAGCGCTTTTCAGAAGGATAATTCTCTCCGGATCTAGTCAAAATCCAGGCAGCTTCGAATTTTTTTTAACAATTTTTCGGTGGTTATCATAAATTGGGAGATTCCGGATAACATGGAAAATGTTCTTCGAAATCAGAAATCTTATACAATACTAATATGGATAATTGCAAGTCCTGCACACGGTTTTGAACTTGTGCGTTCACATTTTCAAGCTCGTTGCGGCAGAAATACGAACCTTCTTCATTGAAAAAAAACATTCATCTCTTTGCAAAAAAAAAATCCAATATTTTCTATTCAAAAATTTCGAACATGCGTGCAAGGAATCATTGCTACTCTCTGGTTTGAATTGATAGTTTGACACCTTCCTGAGAAATTTGTATGCATGAAATAAGAATTTCGAAAGGAAACTAGAGACGGGTTCCATTTACAGGGACATCATTTGATGCTTGGAACCTTCTCCGTTAGAAACCGTGAGTTTGAATTACATTTTCCTTTCATTCTTTGCGGCGTAAAATAAATTTTCCAGCGTCATCGAACGAAGCTCTTGAGCTCAGTCAAGCATTAAAATAAATCATGGAATACGACTACGATTTGCATATACTCCAAGCCAAGAATTTTTCTTTCAGGTGTTGGGTAGGAAGAAAAATCAAGGCGGATGCATCAATGAACAGTGATATTCTTTGTCACACTGAATAAAAATTCCATCGCATATGATCCGACTCTCTCAGTTGGAGAAGTGAACCAAAGCGTCAGAGACCTTGCATCAAACTTCGTCGGGCGACAAGGCAGCTAAATACGACACTGATTTCCTTGAACGACGCACTAAATTCCTAAGGCAACGAATGAATACATCAACCCCAAGTGGCCGATTCACCTTAGAAGTTGTGTGCTTGAGAAGCAGCACTTTTCTGGAACGTTAAAACATTCACGAGCCCAGTCCGGTTTCCCGACTTGATGTTGGAATAATATTCTCTTAACAAAGGGCAACAGGAACCATATTTTTACATCCGTGGCCGCCAAGGAATATTACGATCGAGGTTCTTGCATTTTAGGGCAGTCATTCATCCGTTTATGGAAGTTAAATTATGAGAATGAAGGAAGCCCGTGACACGATTGGCATGCGAAGATAAAGATTACCTATGCATAAAATTACAAGGTATTTCCGGTTCGGATCTAATAATCTGCAAGGATAAATTTGTCGCGCATAAATGAACGCTGGGTACATTCAGAAGGCATTTATCAACGAACGAGGAACGGTTCAAACTTTTTTTTAAGACACAGAACCTTGAATTGAAGTTGTTTGGCTACCCGTATCTCTGAGCTCAAATACCGCAAACGCGTTACAGTACAGTATTGAAAATAACTAGACTCGAAACAGGCCTTCGTTCGACGTTTCTTTTTTTTTTGCTTCTTCCATTGCACCCAGTTCTTATTAACTTTTTGCTCACCAAGGGGTACTTAAGGACAGGCTTCACATTCAGCATTAAAAACGCGATTGTAAAGATAATAATTTATCTTACGAATACGGTACAGTCGAGAGACCTTGGACATTCCCAACAACAAGAATTCGGAACTCCTGTACAGTACCTTCCTTCCAGAAGACTGAAATCTTTTGAGAGGATTGCAAAATTGGAAATTCACTGCCCCCCTCGTGCAGTATTTTTTTCTGGTTCATGAATTTAATTCCGATTGATGGCGAACAACTATCTCTACCCTCGATACATGTCTTAATATTAAATGCTAGCGTTCATGAGACTTTTTTAAATAAATAAAATAGTTGAAATGGAGAGAGAAAGTCCTTTCGATTGAAAAACTAATCTGCCAAGCATAACGAGACCAAAACTTTTCTCCCAATGCACGAAGGTTATAAAGGGTGAACAAATATAAGCAACTAAACAAGAACTTCGTACTGTAAAGGACTCATCGGGCTTAATATGCCAGCTTCCCTGTACACTTTTACATCGTGAAATTTCGTCTTAATACGATTAATAATGCAAAGGTTGACGTAAGCCTAGGCCATCACGAGAAATTCAGATCACTCTTTTAACAATTTCGAAACTTTTAAGGAGAACTTTTTAAAGAGGATATTTGGATTTGATTTATTGGGTTTATCCTTGTTACAAGAAGCAATAAAAGATTTGCAGGCAGACACGACCATGTTCATAATTTAGAGTGGTATTCAAGGATTACCCGAGATTTTTTTTTTGTAGAAATTTGGCAGCAATAAACTTGACGGCGAAGAGAAGGAGATCGTTTCAGGTGGCGAATAGCTCACAAACGATATCACACTTTCAAGTCGTTCTGCTTTTTTTTTTTTTTAGTTCATCTTGTACGAAGAACTGAAAGTCTATCCTCTTAGTTTATTACCATCAATCTTAAATGATCCTAGAAACAATTCGAATACTCGTCGAAAATACCCATAGAAATCGTCTCTGATCACAACAGAACTCTTGAAATCAAGAGCCTGTACCGAAGAAATCTTTGGAGGATCCAAAATGATTAGCAATTCACTGAAAAAACATTTCACGAACAAATAATAGCGTCTAGCTGTTGAGCTCAGTCATGAGAGTCGTAATAAAGTTTTTTCTTCTTCTTTGCGCACTATCGATGACACGACATATTGACGATTTGTACTTTATGTCAAGCTTGCTCAAACTACTTTCTAACTAGAAAGTTTGGTCGGGATTCCACAAGAACCACATAGGATAAAATTGAAAATCTTTAGCTAAAGAATACATCACAGCCCGGTTATTTCAATGTGATCTTGGCCACTTCTAATGCTGCAAAAACATGTCCGTCAATGATTTAAAAAAAACTCAAATCTCAGATTGATTCATGGAACGCCGGAATTTCTTCCCCGGATATTCTGTCAAGGTTAAAGCGGGTTGTTAGGGGTTAATTTTATGCGAAAAAGAGAAATACCTGACGGGTAGTATATTGCCGTGAAATGAATAAAACTACCACTCCCACCTCGTTAAGCACGAAGTTACGGAATATTAAGCACAATGTCAACCGCCGACGGTCTATAAACTTAGCAGCACAAAGTTACCACGTTGATTTGTTCTTGAAGCATGACATTTCCTGAGTAGCCCGAATTATACGGTCGAAGGGACATGTGAAAATGTAGCACTTTAAAGCAGAATTATGCTAATTATTACGTTTCCAACTGCATTCGGATAGCCATCACGAGCAATTCAGATCACTCCTTTAAAAAGTTCAAAACCTTCAAAGAGAACGTTTTAAAGAGGATTTTTGGGTTTGATTTACAACGGTTGTCCTCGTTACAAGAAGCAATAAAAGATTTGCAGGCAGACACGACCATGTTCATAATTTAGAGTGGTATTCAAGGATTACCCGAGATTATTTTTTTGTAGAAATTTGGCAGCAATAAACTTGATGGCGAAGAGAAGGAGATCGTTTCAGGTGGCGAACAGCTCACAAACGATATCACACTTTAAAGTCGTTCTGCTTTTTTTTTTTTAGTTCATCTTGTATGAAGAACTGAAAGCCTTTCCTCTTAGTTTATTACCATCAATCTTAAATGATCCTAGAAACTATTCGAATACTCGTCGAACATTCCCATAGAAATCGTCTCTGGTCACGATAGAACTCTTGGCATACAAGTGCCTGTACCGAAGAAAAACTTTGGAGGATCCAAAATGAGTAGCAATTCACTGAAAAAAAATTTCACGAACAAAGTAATAGCGGCTGGCTGTTGAGCTCAGTCATGAAAGTCGTAATGAAGTTTTTTCTTCTTCTTTGCGAACTATCCACGACACGACATATTGACGATTTGTACTTGATTACAAGCTTGCTCAAACTACTTTCTAACTAGAAAGTTTGGTCGGGATTCCACAAGAACTACATCGGATAAAATTGAAACTCTTTAGCTAAAGAACACATCACAGCCCGGTTATTTCAATGTGATCTTGGCCACTTCTAATGCTGCAAAAACATGTCCGTCAATGATAAAAAAAAAACTCAAATCTCAGATTGATTCATGGAACGCCGGAATTTCTTCCCCGGATATTCTGTCAAGGTTAAAGCGGGTTGTTAGGGGTTAATTTTATGCGAAAAAGAGAAATGCGACTGCCCATCATATAACGGCACTTTACTTATTTTGATGGTGAGGGTGGAGCAATTCGTGCTTCAATGCCTTATAATTCGTGTTACAGTTGGCGGCTGCCAGATATTTGAATCGTCGTGGTTCAATGGTCTCCGCACAAAGAATTTCTCCGGACACGTCAAAGATTGTTCCACTGATGGAAAAGAGCAACACAATGCTGCGTTCAAAAGCGTACCTTTTCGAAGGACATCATACTTCGGCAAAGTTCCGTTATCTGGGAAAAAATGCACGAGAAGTACAGAACTGTACTCTCAAGTTGATTTCCCTTCAAAAATAAAATATTGCACACTTCAATTTATTCGGAATTCTTGAAGTGCAGCTTTTACGTCAATTGAATTGCGAAAATAAATAAGTTAAAACAGTCAAGATGCAATTCAGAATTCTCTCCGGATTCTCGTCCACAACTTGAAATTCCCGTTGCGCCGAATAAGAGATGAAAAGAATCCGGATCCCATGCAAAAGAACAACTTCGTGCACTATCTCACAATAGAAAACAAATATACTAACAAGGATTTTTAATTCAGAACAATAAAACAAAAAAGAACAATGAGACGTACCTCAAGTAACTTGAATCCAAGTTTCGGTTCGCATTCATCAAAAAAAGTACTGTACCTTAGCATCCGCAACGAGTTCGAACTCGCGGCCGATGTCCGTAGCGGTTATATTCAAAGGCGGACAAAAGAAAACCAGGAACACCAAGACTGACTTTGAATACACACACAGACCGGGTTCGGACGTGACATTGACTATACTTCCCAGTATTTCACAACAAAATCTGGTCAACTTTTTCCCGCACAGTACTTATATTCCCGGAAGCATATTTCTCTCGTGTACGGTATGTTTCATCTTCCTTATTATAGTTTCGATGCAAAAAATTCTGAATACTGCTGAGTTCCGCTTGAGTAGCAGTTTATTCCCGACAACTTGAACTTTAGGAAGAGTATGCTGTCCTCCATATACAGTAGCACATAATTACCAGTGATCGAGAATTCAAAAGCCTTATTCTACTAAATACAGTGATCAACTCTCCCAATCAACCCTTTCTGATTGATTAAACGGGCCAGGGTTTAATCGCTCTGCTCCGGATGTGGACTCTCGGTTGGTATATCAGCGAAGCACTGACTGAAAACTTCTCGATTTATGAGATTATGACATGGGGAAAGAATACTGTAATTATCGAATCGAGACGCCCAAAAGTCTCTCAACCGAATAATTCACGATTGCGAACAGTGATCGAATACTATATACAGCAGTCAAAGTATATCCGATGGAAAACTTCACTCGTAAAAGCTTGAGAAGTTTACTCAATAAAAACCAATGCTCAACTTAAAATACTTGAATGAAAACGCGGGACAGAAGGAAAACGAATCTCAGGACAATTAATATTATACTCTACTGTAGTACAATACTGCTAACCGAGGCACACAAAAAAAAAAACAGCTGCGCAGTCCACGCCGATTGTGCAAAACGAAATCAACCATATAAGACGTGCTAATATTCTCGGTTATCTCATTGCGATAATATGCTACACTAACTAGAGATTTGAACTCGATATCGTCCACTCAGCATCTTCGAATCATACCTGAATCCGGGGCATCTTACAAAATCCACTCGTCCATAGAAACGTAAATTTACCGTGGTGCACAAAAAAGGACAGGAACATACTGTGCCACTGATTCACACTATCACACTGAAGATGTTCGCAAGTCATCTCATCACATTTGTAATCCACTGATCCGAGACATCGCGCACTACTGTTCCGCGCCGTACGGAGACTCGCGCGGTTGAAAGCGACATGCACTTGAGAAAGATCCGCAAGCGGACAAAAATCGAGTTCTGTACTACATTGCACTGTTTAAAAAAAAAAAAAAATATATATATATATAGAATGCCACAGCAAATCCATAGTATCATTCACTGCATAAGATCAAGTCTCCAATTCAGCAGTCTCGTTTCCCATCGTCGTTTGCTTCGGAAGCTTCAGACTCCGTGCCGAACGGAGAGCCGAGGGCGACTGACGCCACGGCGCACGCGGCTAGTACATTGGCCTCAAACTCGCGCCCGGGGAACACACCGGTCGGCGGAAGGAAGACTCACAGGGGCGCGCGAGGGAAATCCTTCTGCTTCTGCTGGGTATCTCGGGTTATGCATCTCTCAGCTACACTTGCTGGCTTCTTCGGGTCCTCGCCAGCAGCTACCCCGACCCATGTGCACACCCTCCCGAGAACTTCATCCCCTGCCTCCATAGGTTTTGATCCAGGGCGTGACCTCGAGAAACAACAACATCAACAGCTCGTGCTGGGTACTTGGAAGCTGGGAGTCGGGTCGGGGGCACCAGTCGAAAACTGATGCGGAGCGACGGGTACTTGAAGCCAGATTCAAAAGGGGTTGACTGGCATCGGAAGCACTCATGAGCCGGAAGGACGAGGGATCCACGTCCAGCAGCAGGAACAATCATGACTGGTTTCTCGGGCAGTGATGAGCAGAAATATGATGGGCTTCATTCCTCGGAACACGGAAGGGCCAAATCAAGATCAGCAATTGCTGAGTGATCCTGAAATATCACGCAGTCGTGGAGCAGCATGCGTATACTGTACTGCATTTCACACCAATTTTTCCGGGCATCGGTTGGACGAGCTCCGGTTAGAATAATAAAATAATGACCATGCCAAAAATATTTGGGGCATCATGAGTTATGGCATGACGAGTAGCACATTCGATGATATGGGTAACAGTATCATACATCACGGGCCCGTAAGGAATAATGCCTCCCACGAGGCCCAAAGGCCAGATGCCCATAGCAGCTATATACGGTACAGTCATCAATGCCTCCATCACTGCTGCTTTTCCTCAAAAAGACCCATGACCGAAAATTTTAGCACGTTTTACTCAATATTCCTCAGTGTATATTCTGTAGTTAAGCATAAGCCGCATTGTCGTTTAATATTATTGCATGAAATCGATATTAAGTAATCTGCGATAAATTCATCTTCGAATCGGGGTTAAGACATAGTGAATCCCTCATTTCTCCCTCAGAACCTCGAGACATATTTTATCCTCATCATTCCAAAGCAGGTCTTTTCAGTTTTTCCTGTTCATTTAATGCACCCTCTCCCGAATAACTTCCAACTTTTGGCGGGCAATGCAGAATGTTTAATAAATCCCGAAAGAAAATTCTAAGCAGGGACAGACCTGTGTTGACAATCATTTCTCGTGTAAAACGAAAACTTCCATTTTTAGCAAAAATTTGCAGTAAGCCACCCAAATCGCAGTTCAAAATCACGATGTCGCCTATTGTCTAAATTCGAATGCTGTATCTTGCATGAATGCAGTATTTTTACAGGCTAAATGGAACGTTCAGAAGTTTATAAGTTTTATTCATCCATTCCGGGTTCTCACGTGTGCACTAAAACTTGCGAGATCCAAGTTTAGCAGAGCCAAAAAAAAATTCGATCATTGATTCAGGAGTTCGACCATTCCTTCGTTTAGCTCAAATTAACTGCAGTATTCTTTCCTGGGGAGAATAACAGAAAACGTTTTTTGAAGTAAAAACACACCTTCATTCACTAATTCACTGCGCAGGTTTGGTCGATATGACTGAAGCCCAAAAGTAGCCTCAAGGATTCAGAGTAATTTTATCACGCAAATTACCTTCTCTGATTGTGTGCATTTGGCGAATATCTATTGAATGCTCACTTGAAGGACGAATTTTGTTAAAATATTTTGGGAAACAATTTTGCTGCTCTCCGAAGAAGAAAGGTTGATTAATTCTGCAAATACGAAAACAAATCATTTCCAAAACTTCGTGCCCAGTATTGTTTCCACCAGGTCTTCTTCCTCGCAGACACAGTTAGAAACCACGAGCAAACAAAGAATTGTTTGCCAAAAGAATGAAAGTATAGGAAAAGAACAAACAGGCATACTGTTCTCTGTTCCCCTGCACTGGTTTTCTCTCGACGCAATATGAAACGAATTTCTTCAGAACCCAGGATATTTTTGCTGCAATTGTTTGCTATTTCGCCAGATGCAGTAATAAGCAGTGTTTTTTATTCCTCAATAAATGCCTCTTCTTGCCCTAGCAGAATTATAAAGTGAAACAATCTGCTCTTCAAATAAAACATAGAAAATAGATTATGAGAATTTTTTGCACATACAGATACTCGCCGATCAAATTCAAAAGTTTTTATTTTTATTGTGACAGCATAAAGTGATCGAAGTCGGTCCCTGTTTTAGACAAGGAAGTCTAATAAATTTCACTGCAATCGTTCAAAACAAGCATGGAAATTGGCGAAGAATTGCAGTGGCTTTGCAAATGACCATGGACACTACAACAGCTTCAGCAGAAACGATTACATCGAATACAATTGTACGCCGTAAATTTCTGAAAAATGGAGCTGTTCTCTCTGGAGAATCCCAGCTGTCCGTTTCAGAAATATCTGTGGCAAAAAAAATGCTTCAATTTTTTCTCCCGCATTTTTCTGAAGCTCAGAAAAATATAGTATTTGGGCAATTTAGGTTTTTCCTGGTAATGGTTATTTAGATGTCATTGGGGACATCTATTTGAATTCCGGCAGTGCAATTTAAAAGATTTGCTGCTATAAAGGGTGTTCTCTATTGTTAGCTTATTTGGCTTGGGAACAGATTCTGCGCATTGGCCTTGTTTTTTCTGGGAAAACACATTTTGCGTATTTACGAGAAATTTCTATTCGTCGGAAATAACTTGGGGAATTTCCTAGTTCGCAGTTTTCAAGGGAAAATGGCTATTTTGGTTTTGGAACTGATTTTACACGTCAGAGACAAAACAGGTTTGGGAGGAGAACGTATGTACTCCCTATTTTTTGAGACTGTGGTATTGGAATGGGCAAGGAAAAAAAATTGATTACGGAAATAAAAGTACTTCAAACAAAAACTGACTGCTGATTGCTACCCCTAGCCGGCGTAAAGGCAAACTTCGATCCCTTGGGTATTCCCAAGAGTTTTTCAACAACAAATATCTTAGGTGAATGTAGCAATATTTCATCCACAAAAAAACGTCCTATTTTACAAGATGGAAACCCGACATTCAAACCTTGCAGCGGAAACTCGGCCAAATTCAGCGAAACAAATTCTGCACTGCTGCGTGGGTGACCTCAGGGTGAATGTTGCAATATTTCATCGACAACAAAACAACGTCCTATTTGACAAAATAAAAACCCGCCATTCAAACCTTGCAGCTGAAACTCGGTCAAATTCAGCGAAATATATTCTGCACTGCTGCGTCTACAGGACAGACGAGATGACCTGAAAGAGGAATTTCGGAGCTTCTTACAAGTTTGCACCAACAGACATTGAAAAAGGGAATAAAAATTCGCCAGTGTCGTCATTCAGAAAGTAAGTCATCGCTCTCGGAACGAGATACGAGATCCAGCAGACACTTCTTTCGCCACTAGTTAGCTCGGAATGAAGACAACGCGCAGTTCCGTCGCCGCCGTGACACAAACCAGAGCCACAAACAGCACAGCGTCAAACGACAACAACGCGATAAGAAAGTCAAATCTCAAAAAAAAAGTTAAACAAAAAGAAACCTTGCGTTTCTTTTTCCAGTTCAGTATATACACACGCCCATATACTTCGCATACACGCGCAAACAAGCGAAAGTTCAGCGCAGATGACGCGTGACGCACGCGAGTACGTCTGCAAAATGCCTCGCCTTTTTTTTTTTTCTAACCAACCTTTATTTTCTCAGATCCATCCTTACGAGACGGCGCCCAACAGACGATTTCGGTCCGACAAACTAGTCAAAAGTGCTGAGAATAACAGCCTTCGACAGCATTATTCTAGAAATAGACATCAAGCGACGAGATGTTTCACTCCGTCGCTAGGCAGTTGCGCTCGTCCAAAAGCGGCGTGTTCTAAAATAGCACACTCAAAAAAGAAGATACAGTACTGTAAATTCAAAGAAGCTTTCAGAATACATTCGAACCTACTTCAGTCAAACTCAGAGAAACGCACAAAATTTCAAATTGGGTATTTTCTGAGCTAAAAAATCAGTCTTTTAAATTTTTGTTTGGGGGAAAATGAAGAATTGCTGCTCGGAAAGTAAAATTGTTGATCTCTATCGCTAAGAAATTAAACTGCAGGGTAAACGAGTTCACATTATGCTGAACTTGGAGGCAAGGGTACGTTTGCCCATTTAGTCACTCACTTCCTTTTAAAAAGCATCGTTACATTTTCATTGTTTTTCTCTTGCTGGCTGGGCTCCCAGAATAATAACCCAAATGCACCCAGAAATTGTAGTTTAGTTTAAGGAAGATTTTTTTAAGTTAGGGACGCGTATATTATTTTGTTTTTGAAGGGATTCAGCCAGTGACTAATAATTTTTTTTAATAGAGAGATTTTTTACTGATGGGTGTTTGAATCAGCAAGTTGCTACTGTACTAGGCATGAGCCTATACTTATTACGCAGATTCTCTGGGCCAAGAAATGCCTGGTTTGGAAATTAGTGAAACTTGTCTGAATTGGAAAAGGTGTCTTGCTAAGTCGTATAATTAATGGAACCTCAATGGTTTTTACATGTTTCGCTCATTGATATTTGGAACATTTTCATATTCTTCAAAAATTTCGAATGGCATTTTTCCATTCACCCAAAAATTGCGGAAACTTATGACGAAATCATGACCTAATTTGAGCTGGAAAGAGAAGGAATGTACGAATTACAATCGGAACCTTGAATTAAGTAACATTTTATAGCGGGATGGTGAATGATGAAGAAACCCGAAGATCAAGAGCAAAAAATAAAATCAGCAAAGAGCTGGGAGAATCCGTTTGAGAGAGATGGGAAGGGAAACTTGAATATTTGGGGCAAGGCCATGCTTGAGAAATTGGCAAGCTCGTATCTTTGGATGTGTGCGTAGCTTATATATGAGGATTTCGCAATTTTTATGCTGCAAATTGCACTCTTTTAATGGGCAGATTTTATATCCTCAAAGAAACACTATACAGTACAGTACTTTTATGACTCTGTTCTAGGTTTGCATCATTTTTCTTTTATCGTGGGCCCGCGATGTTCCGCTCCACGCCATTTTGGGATGCGTTCAACACTTTGCCTTCTTTCCATTATATTACCGAGTGGGTTCTAAAAGCTGAGTCAATAAATGAAATGAGGTAATTCGGTGAACATCTTCGACGACTAAAATTCTCACATTCTCGTCAAATCCCGTTGGAAAATGTAAGCGTCAGCAAACGCTTCATCAACTTTAACCACACATTAGTGACCGAAGGAATCGATATCCTTGAGGGCATAATAAAAAAAAAGAGACTCCCGCGGTTTCGGCCACGGCACTCGAGTGGTTTACTTTCTTCTCCTGTTGGGGGCAATCTCCGGGAAGATTGAATCCCTTCACAACTTAATCCTGAGGTCAGAGTGGCCCCGCGGGCACGAAGCACTGATGGCACCCGCCAGGATCCCGTCTATAATATACCCTTGGTCCGGGGGATAAAAACGCCCGAGTCGACCCCCACACTGCACCGTACGCAATCGATAAAACCCCCCGTCGGGTTCCCACCGCACCAGTGCCCACTTTAAACGCCAGGAATAAATCCCCCGCGGGTACCGATACACATATATACACACGCACTCCAAAGCGTGGCTCTCATCTTCACGCTGCATTCACACCAGGTCTTCTTTTTTTCGGGCTGTCGAAATTACAGTGATTCGACGGGTTTAAAGGTGTCTCTCCGACGGTGACGTCAGTAAATACTCGGTTATCTGGACGCCAGCCAAAGGTGGTAATGTCACACGAGAAGTACTGAGATTTTGTGTTACAGGCATACCAACGTATTGCGAAAAAAAAATTTCTGTCCAGAAATAGTACCAGGGATGGATTTACTCCATCCACGACGCTTTTGTAATATTCTCCGTGCAACGAATGGGTTCCTGGTCTTAATAAGCCTCCTTTTAACTTGTAAATGACTCATCTATACGAACACCGTATTTCTGTGACAATATGTAGATTTTTAGAATATATCGAACTTTGAAATACGATCTTTATAGACCGCGAACAAAATGTAGAACAGGAATATTCGGTTTGCGCATAAAAAAATCGGAAGTTCATTTGGCCTGAAATTTTCCCAAGA
This sequence comes from Notodromas monacha, assembly GCA_905338405.1. Lineage (NCBI taxonomy): Eukaryota > Metazoa > Arthropoda > Ostracoda > Podocopida > Cyprididae > Notodromas > Notodromas monacha. Next base: position 39,424 of record CAJPEX010001901.1, read on the forward strand.
ACAGAATCTCGGATCCAAAGAGATAATCTTGGTTCGTGATTATATTCAGCAGGTTTCCTTACTGAACAATGCCACGGAATTATGTATTCCATCCCTCACATCTATGCACAAATCTGGAAGATTGTCAGAAAAATAAGTTGAATAATGAAAGTCAGTGCATCAAATACTGTTATCTAGCAGTGAAGGTACCAATTATTTTAAGCACAATTATTAAGAACACAATGCTGCCTGAAATCGAGAAAAAATATTCAAGTCTGTAAAATTGAATATTTTCTGGCCACCTGAAAATTATTGTTCAGGAAATCCACCAACAATCACGAAACTCGGATATAAAAATTTAGCGACATTGCATGTTCTGTAGGAAAATTTAAATCGCTTAAAAAGAGCATTCTGAGGCTCAGAAGACGTGAAGCCGTGTAAAAAGAACCTCTCATATCTTCACATCCAGAGGACATTTTTCGAATCCTGGAAAAAAGAAAACAAAATCTCGAAATGTATCCCAGAGTTCTAAGCAGAAGAGCGTTGTTGTTTGACTTAGCTGTACAATAAATCAGCATGAGCTGATGTCATCAAACATGAGAAACAAAGAAGTACGCCAGGAGCTTTAGATAAGATAAAAACATTTTGTAGGAGTACCTTGGAAAGTTATGATGTGGGATAGGAGTTAATAAGCTAATGTTTGATCTGAGCTACTGAGATTGCATCAGCAAATACAGGGTAGCCCGGAAATTTTTGCAGAAAATTTGATTTTTTTTTAAAACAATAACTGCGGAAGGCAAGAAAGATAAATTCAGATCCAAATATAATTTAAATTGAATTCTTTTGATACATATTATTCTTTCGGACTTTCATCCATGGCTATGCTGTCTGTCAAAGAAAAACTTGAATTTAGGAAAACTTGCGGAAGTTATTGAGAGAAAATGTAGACAATTAAAAGCGCAATACTGCACTTTCAAAAATCATGAATGCTAAGAAACTGCATTTTATCTTTGTCGACTTTCAAATGCAATTGCTTGAAATCCAAGCAAAAGAAAATTCCAGAATTGTACATTTTTTTCGAAAGATTAAATTTCTAAAACATTGGGTCACACGAGAGAGCATCAAACGATTGTTCATCAGATGGGGAAATTTATAAATAGCCAAAGTTTAATTCAAACTTTCAAATCCCATTTGAAATTCACTGCAAATTTCTCGAATTTTCGCGTCTCAGTCGGTGTGAATACTCGGCGATATTTTTTAAAGCGAGCCATGTCGTAGTTTTGCCAGGCATGATTCTAGCGTGCTGGGGTGTGTTTTGTGCAAGCAGCTCAGCAGGGAATGATCGAAAACGAGACACAGAGATACTGTGGATTGAGGGGGGGGGGGGGGGGGGGGGGGGGGCNNNNTTGGGGGGGGGGGGGGGCGGTTCCCGAACCCGGGGTACTGACACAGAAACGAAACCGTGTGCGACGGTCGCCTCTGTCTTTCCCTTTGCTGTCGAGGGGTTGACAACGCGCGACACGATGCGGCGCCTCTGGAAACTCGCGGGGAATGCGTTCCGAGGTATGTGCTGCCAGAGTTAAAACGCGAACGGGGTGTGACTCCGACGCAGATCACGAGATATTTTTCTACCACATATCCACGTGTATGTGTATCGTTTTTAAGCGAATGTTCCCTGCTGATGGTTTGTTGACGGGAATTGGTTGTCGAGGAAGGCATATAGATCATTGTTGGATCAGTTGGACCTTCTTTGTTCCGAGACAGTTCCGAGGTTATTTTTCGTTGAGTCGCTTTGTAGACTGTTCAGTTCCGGAACTTGTTAATGTTAATAAGTCCAGAAATGAAGCATTAGAGGAAAGCTTATTCTTCAATCACTTTCCAATAAAAAAATGCCGAAATTGAGCGAATTTTGTCGATAAAGTATTTGGGAAACAGTTTGAAAGCCACGGAAATTATAGTGAGACGTTCCAAGGATCAATATCTCATTTTGTTCGTCGGCTTTTCTGCAATGAAAGTAATGGAATGCAAATTATTTTCCGTTCAATATACAGTATAAAAAATACTGTACAGTACAGTATATACCGTAAATTCGAGAAATGGTGGAACCTTAGGAGTGTTTTCTTAAACCAAATGCATATTGGAAACTGTTTTTTTTTCGTTTTCCGCGTAAGTTTCACGTAGGTACTATAAAGTACTTTAAAAGGTCAAAGGCATTTGAAAGCATTGTATTTTATTTTAAGAATACTGCGCAGCTAGTATAGATTAACAAAACATGGAAATTAGTTATGACTCGAAGAGGTTTGAAAATACTGCAGTGCTTTTGTTCAGACATGCATCAACATTACAACTGAAAATTGACACAGTAACGTAAACCGTTTACAAAAGGAAGGCACTGTACAGTATTTTAAAAGCAGCTTTTCTCATCACGAACTGGGCTTCGCGGCTTTTCCAGGATAATTTAAAAAGTGAGGATAAACGGAACTTGAGATAAAGACGCAGGGCATATAAGAAAAAGAATTGGCGAGGGCGTACTTATGTGTCCTTGAATCGGAACATAGAGCAAATATATATTTTTGCCTGCAAAAGGAAGTCCTCAGACGCAAAAAGGAGCCACAAAACGCTGGCCTGGCTTTTGGAGCTCAAACATAAGTATTTAATTTAGCCATGACTCGACCAAAACAAAAATCGATTTGAAAATTAAACCAATTTGAAATGATGGTGTCAAAAACGCAACTCCTTTCAAAAGTTAATCAATGGCCAACTAATCTTTCGAGCCTCAGGAAACTCATAAGAGTTCTTCACAGTATAACCTGGAAGAGTATGGAAGGACCCACGAACAGAATACAGTGAGACCCCCACATGCGGACACCTTGACCTGCGGACAATTCGACATAGGGACACTTGCTTTCCCAGAAAAATGAAAAAATAGGCCCGACATGAGGACACTGACTTGATATAGGGACATTTTGTGATACAATTGTAAATAAATTTCAGGTCAAATTACAAGAAACAGATATTTCCAACCCTAAAATTGAACATTTCTATGTACTCTACAGAGGTATCAGAATTCAATTCCCCAAATGTCCATATTGTGTTGAAATATATTGATTGGAATCAGTTTAAATTGGAAGACAATTTTTATTTTTTCATGGAATTATGTTGAGTATTTTGTACATAAAACACCAATTAAAAATTATAGAATGTAAGTCTAAAGGAAACTGACACTCAACTTGGGGACATTTCAACTTAGGGACACTCTTGATGCACCAATTACGACCGTATCTCGGGGTCTCACTGTACTTTGCCATAGTCTTCGGGCGACCTACGTTTTTTCAAGATGCAAAGCCTCATTGTGCAACGCATTATGTCATTCGGCCTATGCATCATATGCAAAAGTATTTCAAATGCGTGCATTAAAAAAAAAACATGCACAAATTCGTATCCGGACGCTTTTCGAAGAAATGACGCGAGGATTCCTGGGGGGTTTTCGTCCGACGCAGGCGCCTGTAATAAACCAGAACAAAACGGAGGCAATCATGCTCCGTTGCACCAACACTCCTCCATCACATTTGCATAAAGTGTCGCTCGCACTTCCTCCTCTCCCATGATTTACACTCTCATCGTTCATCATATACCACGCTTCGCCCTCTGAACAGCGGAAAATGCAAACGAAGTCCGATCAATAAGTGCAACACGTGTATATCTCACAGGCCTAATGGAACAAGAAAATTGAATATCCATTTCTCTCTCTCTCTCTTTTCGAATTCACTTTGAAGAGGCCTGGGTCTAAGTGCGCCCGCAGCTCTTTTCATTTCAACTTATTTCCTTGCCATTGAATAATAGGGACGACGCAGGAGAAAATTGAGTGGGAGAAAAGCACCCAGACCAAACGCACCAGAGCAAAAAGCACACAGATGAAAAAAAAAAGAAAAAAAAAACGTATCCACAACATAAAGGAGCAACCTACCATCCAAGTGAAAAGTTCCTGCAGGGGAGACGTTTCAAAGGAGACAATAGGTTTTTTGTTGTTGTGGAAAACCAAGTCATTGGGAGAATTTTCGGCTTGTTTCTCACATTTTCTGGTTGCGTTTTATAATACATTATTTTTCTACTGAAAAACCTTTCAATAAGTGCTTTTAACCGGCGTGATTTATGTACTTAGTGCTTTTTGAAGTGAGTGCCGTTCGTCATGTAGTGATTTTTTTGCTGGTGGATTTTAATGGATGATAATTTTTGTAAAGCTAAATGCTTATAGTGGTATAGTCGCTCTCTTGATTGGATTGAAAAATCAAAGAAGTGCAACTGTTTCTGTATAACAGTTACAACTTACAAGCTGGAAGTGCCCAGCCACACCTGAGCATCGGAATTTTCAAAAATGTGTAGGATGAATTTATTATCCATCAGGATCATATGTTTTTCTAGCTTTTACATACAGGTTCACACTTTTTTCATGAGCAGGGTTTTTTTTCATTAAATACCAGATAGATTTTATAATCGATCCGGGATTTAATGAAAAAAAAACCCAGCTCATGAGAATACGCTGACTAATCTGGGGACAACTCTGCAATGATGCAGGCGAATTATTGGATTGATTATAAACCCTAACGCTGAAGACTATAAAGTCTACAGCACAATTTAGAGCAGTGTCCTGTACAGAATTTACCAAAAGTAAATTCAGCGGAGGATGCAGCAGAAGCAATTTTGCCCTGAGAGGAAAAGCTTGCACTGTAGTAAGAATTATCATCACATTTACCCCGGATTAGCTCAAGAAAACGACGAGAATTCCCGAGCTGTCGTCTGAGATTCATCAAGAAATCCCAAGAATTTCGCGCGTAATTCTTCAATTGAAAAATATAAATGAACTTCGAAGGTTAGGGACATGCAGTCGGGGTTTATAATCAATGCAATAATTCGCCTGCATCATTGCAGAGCTGTCCCCGGATTAGTCAGCGTATTTTCAAACAGAACAAAAAAGAGAGAAAGAAAATTCAGAGGGGGCGGAAATGAGTCTTGTGCGAGTCCGGGTGTCTCAAGGCTGCGCCAACGTTCGTGGTCGTCAACGGCACGCGATGTCCTAGAAAGTCAGGGTCGTTCCTTTCCTTCCGCAAGTCTTCTGCCCTTTCTTGCATCTGAAAAGGAAGGGTGATATGGGCTGGCTCGTGGTGTAGCTGCTGGAAATATCCTCGTTCTGAGGGGTCTGCCAGGGACGACGCGAAATTTCCGTCGATTCTACGGGCTGACGACGCGGAAACTTCCGCGTGAGGGATTTTCCGAACGATTGTTTCATGTACTCATTACGATGAAAAAGTGACGCGAAGACAGAAAAAAAGAGGGTTGAATGTACACAAGTTTCAAATCGAGTCCCTTCTAAAAAAAAAAAAAAAAGGCAATGCTACCGGCAGAAACAGACCAGAACTACAACCAATGCAGAGGGGGATTAGACAAATGGTCGCAGCTGTTGCATAAGTGATGTACTGTAATTCAAGGTGCCAATTATTTTTGCATAATTCAGTCTCACGTTGGGAAAATGCTGCACGTGAACACAGAACTGCTATCCTCGACAATACTTTCAATTGAAATTTTTTTCGAATAATTTTCGATCGAAATAATGTGTAAACCAACCAAGGGACGCATACGAACTTCGGTTTCAATTTTATTGCAGTCAAAAGGAAAAATGCGACCAAAATCGTATGCCCAACCGTACTCAGAGCCAACGGAGATAAAATTATAAATCTTGTAGCAAATTCCATCAAGAGGTAAAATTTCAAGCTTCAGAAGCTCGCTAAAATTCGCTTGAAAAAAATTGCGTCAGTGCGGCGAAAGTGACATCTTTTTTAACCCATCATCCGCTGAATATGTGAATCTACAGAAGTCGAGAAAAATATTCTCGCTTCTTTTTTCTGCTCTCCGAAGTGTTTGAAAAAAAAAGTCTGTTGTTTGAATGTCTGACTGCATAAATTCAAGGTGAATATACGGTACATTTTGGCGTAAATTGAATAATATTTTCTCAAAGCTCTTCTATGTATCGTGTGACGCTCCTATTCGCATTATTCACAAGGGTACTGTACATTTGAACGCTGATTCGTCACATAGCTTTTATTTATTTATTTCGAAATGGAATGCATGGTTCATTATGGAATTCATGCAATTCTTATTTTAAAGGACTTATCAGTTATAACCTGTCTTGTACAGTTGCTCACCCTGGTATGACACATCCCTCAGGATGTCAAAATTGTCATGCATCCCAAGAAGCAAGGAAAAAAATTGGTTGGTTTTCTAGTAGAGATTATAGTGCATATCTCCTGCGCCCATATTGAAAAATAATTAGAAGCCGTACTTTAAAAGAACGCAAATTTTTTAGTTATTTTTCACAAATGAAATAGCTAAACCACTACCAAGCAATAAAATTCAACTTATGCGCGATTTCGACTTATCCGCCATTCTCTGAAATGAGAATGGTGGTACGTGATCAATCGCTTTTTCTTCTCGAGGAAATACTCCAAAAACTTGGGCTTGTCGTGCCACGACATAGCACCCATGTCGTACATATTTAACATTTTGTATTATCAATAGTAAAAAACGCAAGCTTTATTACTCTCTCACTTCCCACCTGATACATGTAACGGAGCACTTATATGGTTTTCGAATCAATAGCGCCTTAAAATGTACATAATTTGTCAGCGTTTCATTTTCATGTTTTATTTTTTCAACGGGAGAACTTCCTGGGTTAGCTTATGGTTCACACACCCAACATGGCACAAAACATTGCGAAATTTGCTGCCGCCCATGAAAATTCTTTCACAGAAATCCGTATGCATTTATTTTTTTTACACATGCGTGAACAAACGCATCATAATTTTCAGAACTTCCTCAAGAAAAAGCAGATCTGAATTACGTGTACAATATCTAACCCTTGTCAAGTCCCTTAAATAGAGCACGGTGAGCACCTCACAATTCTTCGTGATCTGCAGGCAGGAGCACGCTGCGACTTTCAAAGAGCATAAATTGTATTACACCAATACTGAATTTACTCAAGTATTACAAACCATTGAGTAACAAGTTCATCTTGATATTGCAGAGAAAAAAGTTAGGTGAGAATTCAAGGCCTGTACCGTATCTTTTGGAGATCGATAAAATCAATACAGTGCAGAAATATTAGAAACCAAAGGAGACGCAAATTTAAATTTTGGATTCGATCAACAAAAGTTGGAAATTTGAAAAAAAGACAAAAATTAATTAAAATAGATCTCATTTTTAAACTTAAGATTTTTTATACTTGCAGCTTAAAATCCTTTTTTTTTTTGAAAATTGATCTTCTGATTTGAGTATTAATCGCAGCACAATTTCAGAATTCATGAAAAAAATATGTATTCTATAGTGAGACACATGCCCAATTTTTTATATAGGTTTCTAGATGGATTGCTTTCTATATTTTGTTTTGAAAATTAATCATGTGATTCGACTGTTACTTTCACGGTAATTTCAAAATTCGTTGACAAATTGTATTCGTCTATATAGTGAGGCACGCACCCAATTTTTAATAAAGATCAATAATCAGATTGCGCTTTATAGTTTATTCCGAAAATTGATCCTTTGATTTCCTCGCAGCATCATAATTTCAAAATTCGTTGAAAGGACTTCATTCGATGGGAAGACACGCACCCAATATTCTAAATACTGTAGATTACTTTCTAAAATAATTTTTTATTTGATCCTGTGATTCGACTATTATTCACACGATACTTTCGAAATTCGTGGAAAGACGGTGTTCCATCTGTAGTAAGAATGGCACCCAACATTACCATGCTGAGTCCCATCCGTTTAAGTGTGTGCTTTTCGCGGGGGAGATGCCTTTGAACGGCGCCGCAAAA
>CAJPEX010001902.1:10273-43953 GCA_905338405.1 Notodromas monacha
TCCTCGTACTTTGAAAATTCTCGCTATTTTTCTTTCTCTGAACCGAAGTCTCAAACAAACTCACGGGCATTATGAGGATAATCTTAGAATATTCTAACGAAAAGGCTCGCGCAAATTTCTTGAAATTTCTATCCTCTTGCATGAACTGTATGAAGTACTGTATTAAATTACAAAAAGGCATATATTTTCGCATGAATCCATTTAGTTTTTTTTTCAATTCAGCGATACACCACGGATGAAGATCAAGTCCATAATTCCTGCAAACCCTGCAGGTTATACTTACTGAAACGGAATTAGTTAATTATCATGCAAAGATTTATTTTTGAATTCTTGAAAAAATTTGAAAAACTTGCCTACTCACTAATTTTAAAAAGGGAATCGCATGTAAATATGGTAAAAATGTATATTCTTCGATACCCACTGCGACAAAGCGAACAACAGATGCAGACGGTCCTTTGCAGTAATTTTTATCCCCCACGTTCCCACCTCCCGACTTTTTTATTTTATTTTTCCATGCTCGTTTCTCACATCGGGAAGCAAATATCGCAAGAGAAAACAATAGAAGAGGACAGAAAACAACCAGGCGCAAAAAATAATGACTGATTCGACGACAGGTAACTGAGATGCAACGTGATGACGGATGACAACCAGGTGCTACCATGAGAAGGGTAAACGTTGTTGTGCTAAAAGCAGACATTCCGCCTTCTGCTCAGTCACTGTACAGTACAGTACTTCTATGCCCTTCTGCTACCACTTACTACAATTTAGTTATTCCTCGCAGCACTTCATTCTTGTTCGCTTGAATAAACACTTCTTATTTTTTTTAGCAATAAAATCCCTGATGCATTAAATTACACTTAATCCCAGATGCATGCGGGAAGGAAGAATTTCGGTTCAACAGAATTGGAGCAGAGTTTTTATTTCTTTTTCACTGAATCACAGCTCAATTGGTTGCATCGACTGACATTTGCCTCGTGAAATACCAACAATTGTGTTTGTATTCCTCCAACAGTGAAAATCAGATAGTGAAAAAATTAGGCTGAACAATCGATAAAATGAATAATACATTTGCATTGTACAAGAATTCAGGAAAAAATAGCAATGCAGTCATTTGTTGTGTGGATATTTGTATGCTACAGCTTCATAAATAAAGTAAACTCAGATATTGTTAATCATATAAAAAATGTGAGCAATAAGGCTGAACAAGCGATAAAAGGTATACATTTAGATTGTACAAGTATTCAGGTAAATACTGAAAATAATGCAGTCCTTTGTGGTGTGGAATCTGTGGATACAGTATTTGCATGCTAGCCTTCCTAAATAAGGTAAACTCAGATATTGTCAATCATTCAGAAAATTTGAGCAACAGCAATTTACAGCTCCCCAACCGAACTTTTAATTAATTCTCATTTTGGTTTAAATTATTCTATAAGGATGGCGTTGATGAATGAAGGTACAGTATCTTATTTTCGAAATTCATTTATTTCGAAAACATTTATACGAAAAATAACGAGCATGAATTCCAGTAAAATAAATTAGAATTAAAAAGTTGACATGCAACTTCACTCGTTCGCAACGGTTCGTTTGCAGTTAGAAAGCATGATTGTTTATTCTGGCCAAAAATATTTTTTATAATAAACCGAATTTTGAATTAAACAATGCAAATAAAATAGCAAGATTTTGGGTCGGATAATATCAGTTCGAGTTGGATAAAATCCTCGGTTTTTTTTTTTCAAGTCTTCGCAAAGCACTAAAACTGGTTGCAGTAGCATGAGTAAAATCAACACGCTGAAACGGCTGAACCCACAGATTCTGAAAATATCATTAGTAATCCAAGATAGTCTTACAAAATGTTTTTCTGCACTCGATCCCAGCATCTTTGATAAAAGCGTTGAATTCTCGACAAAACAGGCAGAGTGGGAAACTTTTCAGTAAAGAAAAGAAAACCCGGCGATAACACAAAATTTCCTTGGAAAAATCCGGAATTCCAACTCACTCTATATATCGTCAACTACACAACAAAAAATTCCACAGCTCCGAAGCAACAACAAAAAATGGAAAAAAATATCGAACTGGAGTGTTAGAAACGTTAGGACGATTGTTGTTGCCTAAACGCAATGCAATGAGCAATTGTTTAGCAGTTGTTTCCCGCACTCGAGGAATTTCTCCGCTACAGCGAAGGAAAACATCTGGAGGAAATTTTATTTTTCAGTGTGAAACGCAAATTGCCGGACCATCGAAGCAACTTGGCCCACAATTTTCTCCCCTCACACGTTGAATAACAATAAAAAATAAAAAAGGAATCAAATCCAAATGAAAAGAATGTCTTATCCTCTCCCATAGGGAAAAACAAGGTGACAACACGACAATTCCGCCTCTCAGCTTTTCCGCGCAAACAGTAATTGTTTGCGGCGCTTAATCCTCCGATTTTCGGGCATTGTTTCTCGCCGAAACAATGCCGAAACGCGGAAAAGTAAACAAGTTCGAATCAGAATGAGAAAAGCAAACACGCAAGAAGAGAGGAAATAAAAACAACAAAAGAAATATATAAACCGCAGCTCCCACGGCAGCAATGGGAAAAAGCTCCTCCGTTTGCTGTTCCCTCGGCTGCGAAAGGAAATCGATCACAATTCACGCCCGTTAAGCGAGGACTGGAAAGAGCGAAGAAAGCCGGGGAATCGACCCACAGAAAAATAAACTTGGAAAAAAATTCGAGTAGAAAATTCAACAAAAATAGAAAGAAAAAGCTGGGGGGGAGAGGGAGAAATGGACATTTTTCGCGCTTATTCATTTCGAACCCTGGAAAAAACCCCCGCGGTGTGAATAATAAACACTCCTTCGCTGGCTGGACGCATTATTGAGCCATCGGAAGGATCGTGATCCTGATCGATGCTTATCATAAATGTAAAAAAAAAAGGTGGAATAAAATAAATGAAAAGTAGAAATGAGGAAAAATCCCGAATAGTGCAAAAGGGGCAACGAAACCCATAAAACCCGCGCATATGAACGGAAAAGTTCCCACGAAGTCCCACAGGTGATTCATCCCGAGAGTCTGAAGTTCTTCTCTTCATTGCTCCGAAAACGTTTACAACTTGCAGACAGCACATTTTCGAGCAGGTGGTTCTGCATTTATATCTTTCCGATACATAAGTTTCATCACGTACAAATCCAACTTTTTTTTCGTACATCAGCATTTCAGATTGGTACTCGCCAATGTNCGTTCCCACCTCCCGACTTTTTTATTTTATTTTTCCATGCTCGTTTCTCACATCGGGAAGCAAATATCGCAAGAGAAAACAATAGAAGAGGACAGAAAACAACCAGGCGCAAAAAATAATGACTGATTCGACGACAGGTAACTGAGATGCAACGTGATGACGGATGACAACCAGGTGCTACCATGAGAAGGGTAAACGTTGTTGTGCTAAAAGCAGACATTCCGCCTTCTGCTCAGTCACTGTACAGTACAGTACTTCTATGCCCTTCTGCTACCACTTACTACAATTTAGTTATTCCTCGCAGCACTTCATTCTTGTTCGCTTGAATAAACACTTCTTATTTTTTTAGCAATAAAATCCCTGATGCATTAAATTACACTTGATCCCAAATGCATTTGGGAAGGAAGAATTTCGGTTCAACAGAATTGGAGCAGAGTTTTTCTTCATTTTTTACTGAATCACAGCTCAATTGGTTGCGTGAAATACTAACAATTGTGTTGGTATTCCTCCAACAGTGAATATCAGATGGTGAAAAAATAAGGATGAACAATCGATAAAATGAATACATTTGCATTGTACGTAAAAGAATTCAGGTAAAAATACCAATTCAGCCCTTTGTTGTGTGAATATTTGTATCCTACAGCTTCATAAATAAGGTAAACTCGGATATTTTAAATCATATACAGAGAATTTGAGCAATAAGGCTGGACAAGCGATAAAATGAATACATTTAGATTGTACTGTACAAGTATTCAGGTAAATACTGAAAACAATGCAGTCCTTTCTGGTGTGGAATCTGTGGATACAGTATTTGCATGCTAGCCATCCTAAATAAGGTAAACTCAGTTCCCCAACCGATTTTTTAATTAATTCTCATTTTGGTTTAAATTATTCTATAAGGATGGCGTTGATGAATGAAGGTACAGTATCTTATTTTCGAAATTCATTTATTTCGAAAACATTTATACGAAAAATAACGAGCATGAAATGCAACTTCACTCGTTCGCAACGGTTCGTTTGCAGTTAGAAAGCATGATTGTTTATTCTGGCCAAAAATATTTTTTATAATAAACCGAATTTTGAATTAAACAATGCAAATAAAATAGCAAGATTTTTGGGTCGTATAATATCAGTTCGAGTTGGATAAAATCCTCGGTTTTTTTTTTTCAAGTCTTCGCCAAGCACTAAAACTGGTTGTAGTAGCATGAGTAAAATCAACAAGCTGAAACGGCTGAACCCACAGATTCTGAAAATATCATAAGTAATCCAAGATTGTCCTACAAAATGTTTTTCTGCACTCAATCCCAACATCTTTGATAAAAGCGTTGAATTCTCGACAAAACAGGCAGAGTGGGAAACTTTTCAGTAAAGAAAAGCAAACCCGGCGATAACACAAAATGTCCTTGGAAAAATCCGGAATTCCAACTCACTCTATATATCGTCAACTACAAAACAAAAAATTCCACAGCTTCGAAGCAACAACAAAAAATGAAAAGAATATCGAACTAGAGTGTTAGAAACGTTAGGACGATTGTTGTTGCCTAAACGCAATGCAATGAGCAATTGTTTAGCAGTTGTTTCCCGCACTCGAGGAATTTCTCCGCTGTACAGCGAAGGAAAACATCTGGAGGAAATTTTATTTTTCAGTGTGAAACGCAAATTGCCGGACCATCGAAGCAACTTGGCCCACAATTTTCTCCCCTCACACGTTGAATAATAATAAAAATAAAAAAGGAATCAAATCCAAATGAAAAGAATGTCTTATCCTCTCCCATGTAGGGAAAAACAAGGTGACAACACGACAATTCCGCCTCTCAGCTTTTCCGCGCAAACAGTAATTGTTTGCGGCGCTTAATCCTCCGATTTTCGGGCATTGTTTCTCGCCGAAACAATGCCGAAACGCGGAAAAGTAAACAAGTTCGAATCCGAATGAGAAAAGCAAACACGCAAGAAGAGAGGAAATAAAAACAACAAAAGAAATATATAAACCGCAGCTCCCACGGCAGCAATGGGAAAAAGCTCCTCCGTTTGCTGTTCCCTCGGCTGCGAAAGGAAATCGATCACAATTCACGCCCGTTAAGCGAGGACTGGAAAGAGCGAAGAAAGCCGGGGAATCGACCCACAGAAAAATAAACTTGGAAAAAAATTCGAGTAGAAAATTCAACAAAAATAGAAAGAAAAAGCTGGGGGGGAGAGGGAGAAATGGACATTTTTCGCGCTTATTCATTTCGAACCCTGGAAAAAACCCCCGCGGTGTGAATAATAAACACTCCTTCGCTGGCTGGACGCATTATTGAGCCATCGGAAGGATCGTGATCCTGATCGATGCTTATCATAAATGTAAAAAAAAAAGGTGGAATAAAATAAATGAAAAGTAGAAATGAGGAAAAATCCCGAATAGTGCAAAAGGGGCAACGAAACCCATAAAACCCGCGCATATGAACGGAAAAGTTCCCACGAAGTCCCACAGGTGATTCATCCCGAGAGTCTGAAGTTCTTCTCTTCATTGCTCCGAAAACGTTTACAACTTGCAGACAGCACATTTTCGAGCAGGTGGTTCTGCATTTATATCTTTCCGATACATAAGTTTCATCACGTACAAATCCAACTTTTTTTTCGTACATCAGCATTTCAGATTGGTACTCGCCAATGTCTTTCTCTCTCTCTTTTTATTTTTTTTTTGTCCGGAAGCCAAACAGTATCATTACATCACGACCCCATATTTCTACCATTCGTACAACCGGTTCATGCTTTTTGCTTTCATTACCTTCGAACACAAAAAAATCAGGACAATGCGATAAAAAAATAATCGTGTCGTCCATTCGACAGCTCGACGCAATCGTAAAAATTGCGTGTATAGGCCGCACTTTTTGTCGGAAAAATGCCAAAAAAATATTCGGACGCGGCCCACATTCTTACTACTCATATGCAGCCTATACTTGGAAATCATACGAAGTCTTCGAGATTTGCCAAAAAGTATCCCTTACGTTGGATAACTTCCCACGGAGATCACGTAAGGCAGGGCTTTTATTACTTGCATAACATTAACGGTAATTTTATTTTTCGGTTCTCAATGTTATAAAATTTTATAGTGCAAGGAATTTCTCCGAATTCGTTTGGAACAGTATTCTCCCAGATTATTTGCAGTCCTCACAGTTTCCTGAACTTGTGGCCTGCCTTTTCGCACGAATTATTATTTCGCTACATATTGGTCACATATTTTTGCAGCCAGCAAGCCCTTTCTACAGCTTTATAGCCGCATTGACTTGAAAACCACGTGGATCTTTTTCTCAAAAGTTACAGGGAAAAATTGAATGTGCATCATAATTGGTGATAAAATTTTCAAAAAATGTTGGAAGTTTACGCGTGCATCTCACTTGAATGCAATCGGAAAAAAATTTCGACATGAATTTTTAAAGCTCAGCACAATTGAAAATTATTTTATTCAGGTTGAATTCATGTAGAAATTCAAATTTTGGGGCCTTATTTTGGAGATATAGCAGTTTTTCTACCGATATAAAAATGGGGTACGTGCTTCACTCGGACGTAAGATTTCATCAGAATTTCAATTTGAAAATTTGGGATGCCTATTACACTAAAGGGTGCATGGTACGTTATTCAACTTAAACTCAAGTACACTTGCTACTCGAGTACCACGTGTGAAGTATTTTTTTTTCCAAAAAGTGGATATGCATTTTAAAAAGCTTTAGTAGTCTAGGAGTGCATTATCTTTGATTCTCATATAGGAAATTTTAGTCTAATTTTCAAAGAAAAACTTCCTTTTTTGAAAATACAGTATTTGAAAATGAATCGAATTCATGTCCAAATTCAACGTTGTGCGTTCATCTTCTTGAAATATTGTAGTTTCAGCGTGAATGAAATTGGAGTGACCCTGTTTCCGCTGTCGTACTCTGGGAACATTTTTTTGTAAAAATGTTTCTGACTAAATAAACCTGGTGCGCGTCTTACTTGAGGACACTTGGTTCCTCGAGGGAATAATACGGTACTTTAAATTGATAAACTGTGTGAAAATTCGCTGCTGCAAGCCAGCAGGGTTGCGGCCTATATATGCACAGCACTACTGTACTGTACTGTACCGTACTGCTGCCGTGAATATCGTTAATAACAGTGGCAACAGACAGGATTGGGCCGTTGATCCATTGTCCTCGTCGCGGGGTCCGTGTCACCCAGGTGCGCGGAAACATTGACAGGAAGCAGGGGCCGCAGGATCTCTCGCCGTGGGAGACGGACCCACCGGAGCAAAAGCGCGCGACAACCCGCGTTTCCCCGCATACGGTTCCGTCATTAGTGAGGGCAACAAGCAGAGTTTTTCCTCCCCTCCTGGGAAATATACGACGAAAAACCCCCGGCTTTAAAACCAAAAATGCCTCACAGCAGAGAAGAAAAAAAAAAAAAAAACCCTGGGGATGAGAGCGAGAGGGGAGGATGAGGAACCCATCAGGTAGTTAACGCTCCAGAAGAAGGAAAAATACCCCGGGCCGCCGCCGCATTCCACCCCGCGGAGACAAGAAATAAATCCCAGATCCGGAACTGCTTGGGTACCCAAGTAAATGAGTGCGGTTACTCATACGAGTGTGGGTTATTTTTGCACATTTATTTTATTCTTTTGCTGCCTAGCTGAGGCAAGAAACGAACTCATTGTTTCCCACCACCCCGGAAAGACGCATGATTTGCCTGACATTCTGTATATAGAAAGCAAGGATTATTCCAAGCGACTTTTCGTATTCTTGATTATATTTCAGGAAAAAGTAAATCTTCAATCGCTCACGTTTGTGTATGATCTTCGAAATCACTTGTTTCAGAGTTTTTTTCATAAGGCATAGCTACAGTATTTTCTACATTCAATGCGAAAAAAACTTTAATGCAGTCTTAATATTCGATGATCGTAATAAATTATGAGAGAATATGAGACCTATGCCAAAAGAAATTGTGAAAGGGGAAACATAATGTCACGATGAAATTAGCATCGAAAAAAAATCATGAATTTGTACACGAATTTTTGTTGTTGCTTATTCTAATTTTAGTAATGTGCGTATATTTCTGACAAAGGTTATTACTAACTGTATATCATACAAATTTTTGTGAAATTTCACATGCCGAATGCAATTTCGATTTAATACATGCATCACCAGCCAGAAATTTTCAAATATACTGTAGCTGCTCGAAATCGGGATCAAAATCGCGTGAATGCAGTACTTATTGTGTACTGCAACCACATCTTGTCCCTGAAATTCGGCGATGAAAAGTTTGTGCGCATCAATAAAACCTGCACGGAGTTCCAAAAATAAATTTCGTCTATTTCCTTCGCAAACATCATGGTGTCCATTCTAAACAAAGATAAACTATAAGGATGCATGATTTTTTTTTTCTTTCGTAGACACACCTGGTTTTTATTTTTTCTTTCTACGAGGCACTTGAGGTATGAGGTGTGACCTACCCTGTGAAGGAACAGAGATGAGTTTTTAGCGCTCTCATTATTCTGGCCTTTTGTTCTTCTCCTTGGGTGGGAAGAAATGGAAGCGTGGGAAAAGCTCCTCCCTCGAGTTTTATACCAAAGTAAAAGGGTGCCAATCTCCGCCTTTTGTTCTTCGCGGTGAGTAAAAAACAAGGGGGAGGGAGAAAGGAGAAAGAAAACCAACTGTTATACAAGCTATCATTTGGGATATGAAAATGGCACAACAAATGAATAAACGCAATCGGAAGTCCTAATTTTTTTTTTAATTCGATGGGTGGAGTGATTAGTAGTTTTTGAGGAATTGCGATATATGCTTAGAAAATGAATGAGAGCAGATTTCAAAAACACTTTTCGATATTTATTTTGAACATGGTGGCATATCGTCGTGAATTGAAAAAAAATTTCTCTGGTCGGAACTTGATGTTTACGTTCTGGAATTTGCGAAGATGATATCTGTCTATGAGAGCATTTTCAACTTTACTTCAATTTTTTTTCAATTTTTAGCGTAATGAATTGGAATAATATTCAGGCCTTGGAATCCAGACTGGATGATCTGTCTATGAGAGCATTTTCAACTTTTCTTCAATTTTTTTCAATTATTAGCGTAATAAATTGGAATAATATTCAGGACTTGGAATCCAGACTGGATGACTAATTAGTTTGAACTATACCTGAAGTGTTAACTCCGCAAAAAATATAATATTATCGCAAGGATTTTTATTACAGTACAGTTTTTTTTAAATAGATTACTCATGCCGTGAGAAAATATCCTCCACCTTTTTTTTATTTCAGTACCGTCTGTTTGAGTTGGTTCATAGACTGGTTGAAAAAAATTGGGAAAAAGGACTGTCAACAGTTCCCAGTATTTTCAGAAATAAAGAGAATTCTTATTCCTCCCCCCCCCCCCCCACCCAAAAAGTTATTCAATTTCAGGAAATGAATCCAGATTAAAACAATATCCGGGGGCTTGAATGCAAGGGCTGATGAATAGTTTGAATAAAGAGTGACGGATTAGCCCATCGCCAGTCAAGTTTACAAACCCGGTTTTTCGCGCGAAAATTTCATCCGTGGGAACTAATCCCGGGCATGATTGCTAGTTCTGTAGTTAAGTTGAAAAATACCAAAGGCTTTTGAAAGAACATTTAGGAGGCTGAAAAATGGCCTGTTAGGGTCGTCGTGGGTGGCGAACAAAAGCGACCATTTTTTTCCTCCCGCAAGGGGAATCAGTCATGAATGCAAAGCAGGCTTTTCCCACACAATAATAAGCCAGAAATCCACCGATAATAAAATATGCAAGCCCTAGTTTCCATCCTCCCCAGCCGTGCCCGCGCATTCACCAAAATTCTGCGCAACTTCGCTTCCGAAACAACCAATTTTTCCTCTCGTCCAAAAAAGAAAAAAAAAAATGAATGAAGAAGAAGAAAATTCGTCTTTCTTCTGTCTCAAAAATGTTCTTTTCTTCCCGTAAAATCCCTTTGTGCGTGGGCTTGAATAGGGGTGTCAATGCGCCCCTTCCTGCAACCCAGGGTGGCCGGTTTTCGGCGCATTTGCGGAATGGAGGAATGTCGCAAGTGCGGCTGGCTTCCGGTTGACGCACTCGTCATTCCAAGATTTAAGCTACAAAAAAACTTGGTTTCTAGGAAAGAAAAAGAAAGAAAAAAACCAAGTACAAATCCCCAAATCGTCCTTGTATTTGGTCTTCATTTTATTCCTGGCCTCCTGCGTTCAATCGAAGCAGCTGTCAATCGGAATTGTCTTCTCACCCAGCAAAATTGACTAAAAACGATTAAAAGTATTGCTATTGATTAGAACAGCTTTATTTGTCCCCGGAGAAGAAAGCATTTAATCTTTCTTGCCCAGTTGGTCTTTATTCCTTTACAAAAAATTTAACTTCCGGTTATAATATTTTCAGCATGACAAATTCAGAAAAAGGCCGTGAATAATTTTAATTCAAAAAAGTTGATCGATTGTAAACTTTAGGTGAGTTGGCTGTTGGTTTTTCCATTCATGTCATCGCATCATCAACCAGTAATATTTTAAAACGCGACGTTTGAACCAGTTTCAATTTACAGGTACCACCTGCTCAACGTAATATTCGCAATTAAAGCTTTTATGATTTTGTCATTTCGTGCAATCTTGTGCTCCTTTTCTAGCTAAAATGAGGAACAAAAGACCAAAATTAGCGCTGTTTGATTTGGATAATACTGTACTCAATTATGGCAATTTTTCAATGTTTTCATCCCATCGGAGCAAAATTCCCCAAAAAATCATGGTAGTCAAATTCTCCGCTTCTGAATTGACAAGCACTCAAGCGATTCCTCGTTCCGTTGGTGACTTGTCAATTCCGGCGTGACGAAGCAACGGGAATTTCTTTTTTTTCAAATATCTTTTTTCGCTTCCGCAATATTTCGGCATGCCCATGAAAGGAAATCAGCTGACAGAGGTGAAGTTTCAATTTTTTTTATGCATAAATAGTGACGAAATATATTCTTGTCACGATTACGCAAAAATGTCATGACCTTTCAAAATCGAGTGAATCGCAAATTCTAATTTCTTTTTGCCGAAGTTCTTCAAAATGCTGCAAAACTACTTAGCTTATTTCCGTATTTAGTGCTAACTTGGCCAGTCAACAGTCGTAATTGAAAGTCAAAGAATCTAGCTTGAACAAAATAAAGCGAGTGAGGTAAAAATTATTTTTCACTTTATTGACTTCATTTCATTCCTAGGATTTGCACTGGTGAAGAAGGAAAATTATAAATTTGCATAACCTTACAAAAACATGGTGAATTTTGATTTCGAAAGCAAAACTGCGCGCAATTTGGAAGGTTGGCAGATTTTAGGTGCGCTTCCCCCTCATCAAGCGGAAACATCCCTGAATCGTTCGAAACAACAATTTCATCTCTCAAAAAAAAAATTCAACTGATGGCTCAGTTCGAGACAAAGGGAAGTTCGTTCCATATTTTGAACATTTTTTTTTTCAGGTACCGGAAGAAGTGGCTCGTGCTGCAGAACAACAGCTGTCAGGTTTCCGAACTAGTTTCCCCGTCGTCGTAAATTGACAGGAAGTTTTCCCCGCGGGGAGGACTCTTGTTTTCGCAAACCAGGGAACCGCGACGGGGGTCAATTTCAGCGTTGCCATTCTTCCTTTCAAACTAAAAAAAACCCCACACCCACACCCACACATTTACAGGGATTCATGTTTCCCGAAACTAAGACTCAATCTCGCTTTACTATGATTCCCGAAAATGAAATCGAGCTTTTTCATAGTGATACAAGTCGAATTAGAGTCATTAAGGAAATGCAGGAAGGCGCTGGAGGAAAGGAATACAAATTACTAAATGTTCAGTAGGGCTAAGCTCTATACTTGTACGTATGAAAATAATGTTGGGTTTTTTCTAGTGAAGGGAAAAAGTTCGGTATCCGAAAATTCTCAGAAACCGCCGTGGAGGAAATTCCACGATTTTTAAAAAACATTCTTTCTTTGGTGTGGGTTTCCACACCCTTGCAGAAATGAAGTTCAAGTCAGGTCTGCCCTGAAAAACACAATGTCATTCATTGTCTCGCCCAAAAAATGAAAGGTTTCGAACAAATCGTAATGTCGTGGTTTTTCCAAATGCAGAACAAAGCGCAGATGCGGGGAGGAAAGAAATGAACATACTGACTCGGAATTTCGGAGGGACAGGAAAAAAAAAAAAAAATTAGTCTTTGAATATTGGCAACGTAGGCAGGAAAAGGCGCCGTTGCGCACGTGCGCGGGACCGGAACAAGGCGGTCGTTTGTGCGTCCCCCACTTTTTCAAAAAGTCACGGAAAAACCCACCCTGAGATGGAGAGAGACAGGGAGAGGAAAGCAATTTTTCGCCTTCTCTCTGTCCTTTCTCCCCCCCAGGGGAGGAGGAAGCAGACATTGCATTACACGACAGCGACACCGACACCGACACCAACAGCGGGGTCCTGATGAACTACCGCGGACGCCGGAGTTTTTGGGCTGACGAAGGAAACGGCCGACACGTGTGACGGGGAAATGTGCATTTTCACCCTTAAAACGTTTTTTTTGTGCATTGCCAAACGGATGTAATTTCTGAGTAACGGGAAATGGTACAATACTGTACTTCGTTGCAAAGTAATTGGTATATTAACACGAGAACACGGGGTGTACCTTGATTTCCAATGCCCTCAAACTTGGAAAATAGATGATCACTCTAGCGAATCTCGGTGGCTATGTCACTTCTTCTTTCTTTTAGGATACGGTAATTCGGAGAATTAGTTCGGAGAGTGGAAAAATCTAAAAATCTTGAAAATTTCAAACGACACGGTACCTGAAAGTATTTTTTGCGAATATGCGCTGCAAAAATAACGTTATTCAATTTTCTTCGATTTCTTGCTGCTCAATTTGTTCTGTTTTTCCGACCGAACTTGTTTAAAAGTATATTGTAGTAGCAAAATATCTTATTCAAACTGGCGATGATGCAAGATTTTTTTTAAATGAATATTCAATGTATGCATAAAAAATCTTGTACTGTACTACAAAAAAATATCGTTACAACGGTTACAACGAATTGTGAAGCGTTTGTGTCTTTAAAAAGCTTCTTTATAATAGAAAATTCGTTAAAACGAAATTTCTGAAAAACATTTGAACAAAGAGGCATGAAATAAAATGCATAGTAAGCGTACATTTTTTATAACGAGATTCTACGTGTAAATTGTATATTTTTTCAATTAAACGTTCCATATGATGTCAGAAAAAATTAACTCGAAGAGAGATTCCGTGAGATGCTTTCTCAATTCTATCTTAGTGGACTAAAAAGGGTCAGTTTTCTACACTTACACTGCATTTAATTAAGATACCTTAAACGTATCCACTTTTGTTTTATGTTCATCTAAGAGTAAATATGTCGACATTTTGAATTTTTAAATGTTTTTGAAACAGTTCGTAATAACGTAGCATCTTCATACAAATTTTACGACTCCACCAATTCTAAAACGGATTCTGGCTGTTTCAAAATCGAGGAAAATGGTAACTTAAATCTGCGTTAATATGGTGAACCATTTGCTATTTACTCTCAGTATTAGCTCATGAGATTTTATAAAAGGAAAGTTCATCATTGTTTTGGGTATTCGTGGATTACAGAAAAAAAATATTATCGCGGGAATCTGAGCATTGACAAGTGACAATAGACGATGTTTACTTCATATGGCTAGTTTTTCCTGACACGTGATGTCACTCATCCGAATATAATGAGGCAATTAGCATTGATTCAATTTCGAGTCGAACCGTGAGATTGGCCGCATTCCTCACACGCTTTTGAGGAATGCAAGGTTTGAAGTACTGTATGATCAATAAAAAAAATTTCCAGTGTCCCCGAATCAGCTTTCAAAAATGTGAAAAAAAAAAAAAAAACGGGTCTGGAAGACTGATGACTGCTTTTCTCGACGCGAAAACACGTCGTTAGTTCCACGCTCGTTTCAAAGCAATTGGATGCATAGGTTTATTTTTTATTTTTTCTATGCCTGGAATTGTTTGTATATTGGGATTGATTGACGTGTAATTGAGTAGTTTCTACTAACCTCTATGAGGGTGATGCCGGTGATGAAAAATGGTGGCGGCCATAGAACATAATGATCGGCGTAGTACTTATTCACCTTCGGCTCCAGCTTGTCACGCGTCGCGTTGCTGATGAGAATTTCCCCGGAAAATGTGTCGTCTTCCGTGCTTCGAACCATTCTAAAAATAAAATAAAGCAGTGCGGAAAATGACATATTGCATTGGATACACCCAATTCTTCTTTAAATTGACAAAGGAATTGAAGAATTTTCGAAAATTTCGTTCAAGGAAATTAAAATCCCGCTAGGCGCTCAGTTTTGAACGCAAGTCTGTGAAGAGCGGATTCATGAGTACAGTATCAAAGTAAAATGTAGGGAATTTTTCTATTCACTTTGATTATGATATGGAACGTAGTTGAGGGTTACGTTCAGCTGAAGAACGATATATTAGTTAAATATCTGTCGCAAGATTGAAAAATGTTTAGGAAATAGTATTACATTTTTTTCAAGTTATAATCCTTGTCTTGCTCTTCCGCGTGATTAATTTTCTTTTGATGCAGTATTCCTTCCATTATATACCTGATTTTTTGGTACTCAGTTGTTTTTTATTTATTTTATTTTTTACACGACTGACTCGCATCGCCGCAACTCATAAATTGAGAGAATTAAAACAATACCCGTCGAATAGGAAAAACAAGGCATCGTGATGATGGGTTTTCGGCGATTTGAAATCTAGGAAATAATTTTGATCGAAACCTTCTTTTCAAACGCACTGCTTCGAACACGGAGCACTTATTAAGCAAATCGATCATCGAAAACAAAAACCGGGAACGTGGTAATTATATTTTGGTTGACATTCACCAAATGCTCAGTTTTAATAAAATCGAAAAATTCAATACACTTTTCAAATCGTGCCTGAAAGTCATCTAACATGAGTGAATCGAGCAAAAATAAGCAATCGCAACCCATCTTTTAGAATTTGTGAGATTCTCTATTTTGAATGCCAAGGATTTCAAGAAATCCGTGAACATCCCTGCATCCTCTTTCAGAATTTGTGAAATTTTTTATTTGGAATATCAAGGATTTCAAGTAATCCATGAAAATCCATGCATCCGTGTACGGTTGCTAAAAATATTTGCCTAAACCTAATCAACTATTCAAATAATGATTCCTGAGAATTTTCTTGCAAAACTCATGCATTCGAAAATTCAGAAAAAAAAACCGAAGCTTTCTTCCTGGATCCGTGAGATTCTTCCGCCGGATCCCTGATTAAATTTCGCACAACAACAAAAAACTGTGTATATTCAGTGGCAAGCTGAAAAAAATACAGCAAAATGAAAATGAACGACAATTTCGCGATGATTATATTCTCGTTCACAATCAGTGCATGTGAGACTCTAATCACGACCAGAAAAAGCAATCAGAGTAACAGTCTATACAGCTACCTTTTTTTTTTTTTGGGTCCACACTCGTACCCAATGGTGAAGGAATTTTCCCCCGCAGACGATCATTTACACGCTCGTACATCAGGGACGGTCAAGCGATCATCGCGCGTCATCAATCAACTTTAATTAAGTACGCCACGCCTAAATTACTCTCTTTTCATCGGCACCCAGCGACAGCGGGAGTAACGAGCCGAGATTACGTTTGTTCCGACGGGATATTCAGGGGTCAATAATATTCCAGTGAGGGTGTCTCCATCATATACTCGTATACCTTGTGTGTATAGCCAACTGCGACGCAATTGAACAAGTCCTCAATCCCGAATTCCTCTCGAATTGTTCGAAAATCAGTGCTTGAAAAATAAAATAAAATTATCGTTTTCGTTCAAGATTTTTCTCCTTTCCTGCATGACCTCGCAGTTCGAAATTTTCAAAAAAAATTTATAAATTATCCGCAGCAATCTCATCTTGATATCTATATTTAAAAATTCCCCAAAGGCCCGAATCTCGTTTTAAAAATCCCAGTTTCTTGTCAGAGGTCCAGTTATAACTAGACCTCTGACAAGAAACTGGGATTTTGAAAACGAGATTCAGTCCTTGGGGGCTTCAGCGTAGAAATACATCCAGGATTTATAAGATGTACGATTCAATTACATGGAAAAAGAATTCCAAGTATCAAATAAGAGGAACGATCAAATTTTTCCAAAGAATAAGATTGCATCAATGAAGATAAAGTTCTACTTCTTTGAGATTCGAACATGAAAAATTAATCAGAATGAGTGAAGCATTTTCGGAGGTTTCCGTGATTACTTCAGAAGCCAGGAGAAAATTTTAAATGATGTTACAGTAATATAATTTCGTACCAGGAATATACGAATAGATAAATGACGTCCCATCTGCTCATGAAATTGAAAACACACAAATTGAATATTTCTTTGAATTGAAAAGATCCCTGGTAAAAATTCTACAGGCTGTCGAGGTAGGGATTGAAAAGAAAATTCTGTCGGATTATGCTTACATCAGGAATTAATTGCCGAATTATTCGTCAGGTGATTTCATGCTCAATTTGTACTGTTCCGATTTTCATCTTTGCAAATTTTCTCGTCACGGTTTCGGCAATGAAATGCGTTAACAAATGTTATTCCATTTCTTTCAACCTGGCCATTTTCTGTTCCACATTCCAACTTTTATGCCAGCATAGGAATGTGAATGTTTGAAAAACAGCGTTGCAAATTTTTCATCAAAAAACTGAAGTAAATGGAATAAATTTTTTTCGTTCAGAAAAACGTCTGGAAAACAAACAAACACGATTTTAACGAACTTTATTTTTGAAATTCGAAAAAATGGCGCATCGCGATGAAAAATGAAAGCATGCTGCGTCGTGGATTTTTTCTTCATTATATTTTTTCAACATTTTCTCGAGTTGCGGAGGACGATCGGTGATAAATTTTTTGGAGATCGAAGCATTTGATAATCCCTGTTTTTTTTTTTAAAGGCGCTCAGCCTGATTTAATGAGACATAATCTGCCAAGTGTTTTGCATTAATTTTTTTTCAAATTTCGAGAATAAAAAAACATACAAAGAGGATTTTACTTTTTTCTAAGTTGGGGGGTCAACAAAAGCTAAATGCCTCTCGGGAATTCAGCCTCAGGTGGTGTGGGAAGAATAAATAAATAAATAAATACATTTCCTGGAGGCTCTGCCACCAGGTAATAAAGGCGGAAGATTTGCATTCCCACCCAGGAATCCGACGTTGTCGCAGGAGAAAACGGTCTAATCCGCGGCTGTCGCGAGTCGGCATGTGCGACTTGTCGCCAAGATCGTCTTCTCTCTCTCTCTCTCCTTCGAACATTCTTCTCCTTTATTCAATGCGTATTCTTTTGACTAGAAGGTATTCCAGCTTATTTTTCTCCCTGCCAACTGCTGCAGGAATTTTTCCCTGGTGGAAAGCGAGAGCCGAAAGTTCGCAATAAGCCAATGACAGACATCGATGACGGCCTCTTCCTTTTCTAAATTATTCAAAATCGTTGTCCTGGAGATTTTAAAATTGTCTTTCCCGGATGTCGAATTAGAGATAAATGTCGACTTTGAATTTTTAAAAATAGCGAATTGATCTTCGTGTTGCAAAGTGAAAATCTAAACCAATTTTTTTTTCGTGCTGACGGCATTCGCAAATAATTTTTGGAAAACAATTCAAGGAAAGCTTGCTCCAGAATTAACACTGCATTTTCGAGAGCTAAAATGATAAAATTCTACCTTTGGTCAGATCCTAAAATCAAAGTCTTGAACATGTAAAAAACGGTCTCCTGAATTCCCCTTGGACTTCTTTTCTGACGAGGAAAACAAAACTTCATATTGAAAAAATTTGCAGCAAAAGTTTTTTCCTTACTCTTATGCAATTGGAACAGAAAATTCAACAGATTTTTCGGGTTAAGATTACTTTATAAATCATACTTTCGTAAAATTTTCACGTACATTTTACAATAAATCGGAATTAGGGAAGCAATAAAATCATGGTTTCACCGTGAATTCTAAATCCCCCTTTCGCAATTTAGCGCATAATCAGCTCAGATTTTAAAAAAAAATCGGTTTCCCAATTTAGTCTCACCAAAATTGTCGTGTTATGTTTCTACGCCTAAATTGAAGAATCTTGCATTGGAAACAGATCCAACTGAGCGTCAAGAAAAGTGGCACTTGGCAAAAGAGACCTCGAGTGGTTTTGCCTCGGATTTCAAGCTTGAAGGAATATCTCAGTCACTGGTTCTAGCAGTCGATGAAATTGATCCATCGTGCCAAAAAAGCATTGTAAAAGCGCATTTTGACGGAGGCTCAAAGCGACCGACCAAAAGCACCACAGACGAAGCCACAGAACCGCCGATTTCTTCTCCCAATACATTTTGTTTCCACTTCACGAGGTTAAGANGTGAGGGTGTCTCCATCATATACTCGTATACCTTGTGTGTATAGCCAACTGCGACGCAATTGAACAAGTCCTCAATCCCGAATTCCTCTCGAATTGT
The DNA here is from genome assembly GCA_905338405.1 of Notodromas monacha. Taxonomy (NCBI): domain Eukaryota; kingdom Metazoa; phylum Arthropoda; class Ostracoda; order Podocopida; family Cyprididae; genus Notodromas; species Notodromas monacha. The sequence goes on from CAJPEX010001902.1 coordinate 28,973, forward strand.
TCGAAAATCAGTGCTTGAAAAATAAAATAAAATTATCGTGTTCGTTCGAGATTTTTCTCCTTTCCTGCATGACCTTGCAGTTCGAAATTTTCAAAAAATTTTCTGAATTATCCTCAGCAATCTCATCTTGATATCTATATTTAAAAATTCCCCAAACGCTCGAATCTCGTTTTAAAAATTCCAGTTTTTTTTCAGAGGTCCAGTTATAACTAGACCTCTGACAAGAAACTGGGATTTTGAAAACGAGATTCGGGCCTTGGGGGCTTCAGCGTAGAAATACATCCAGGATTTATAAGATGTACGATTCAATTACATGGAAAAAGAATTCCAAGTATCAAATAAGAGGAACGATCAAATTTTTCCAAAGAATAAGATGGCATCAATGAAGATAAAGTTCTAGTTCTTTGAAATCCGAACATGAAAATTAATCAGAATGAGTGGGACATTTTCGGAGGTTTCCGTGATTACTTCAGAAGCCAGGAGCAATTTTTAAATAATGTTACAGTAATTATTTATTTCGTGCCAGGAATATACGAATAAATAAATGACGTCCCATCTGCTCATGAAATTGAAAACACACACATTGAATATTTCTTTGAATGGAGAAGAACCCTGGTAAAATTTCTACAGGCTGTGGAGGTAGGGATTGAAAAGAAAACCCTATTGGATTATGTTTTCATAAGGAATTCATTGTCGATAATTATTCGTCTGGTGATTTCATGCTCAATTGTACTGTTCTGATTTTCATCTTTGCAAATTTGCTCGTCACGGTATCGGCAATGAAATGCGTTAACAAATGTTATTCCATTTCTTTCAACCTGGTCATTTTATGTTCCACATTCCAACTTTTATGCCAGCATAGGAATGTGAATGTTTGAAAAACAGCGTTGCAAATTTTTCATCAAAAAACTGAAGTAAATGGAATACATTTTTTTCGTTCAGAAAAACGTCTGGAAAACAAACAAACACGATTTTAACGAACTTTATTTTTGAAATTCGAAAAAATGGCGCATCGCAATGAAAAATGAAAGCATGCTGCGTCGTGGATTTTTTCTTCATTATATTTTTTCAACATTTTCTCGAGTTGCGGAGGACGATCGGTGATAAATTTTTTGGAGATCGAAGCATTTGATAATCCCTGTTTTTTTTTTTAAAAGGCGCTTAGCCTGATTTAATGAGACATAATCTGCCAAGTGTTTTGCATTAATTTTTTTTCAAATTTCGAGAATAAAAAAACATACAAAGAGGATTTTTTTTCTTTTTTATCTAAGTTGGGGGTCAACAAAAGCTAAATGCCTCTCGGGAATTCAGCCTCAGGTGGTGTGGGAAGAATAAATAAATAAATAAATACATTTCCTGGAGGCTCTGCCACCAGGTAATAAAAGGCGGAAGATTTGCATTCCCACCCAGGAATCCGACGTTGTCGCAGGAGAAAACGGTCTAATCCGCGGCTGTCGCGAGTCGGCATGTGCGACTTGTCGCCAAGATCGTCTTCTCTCTCTCTCCTTCGAACATTCTTCTCCTTTATTCAATGCGTATTCTTTTGACTAGAAGGTATTCCAGTTTATTTTTCTCCCTGCCAACTGCTGCAGGAATGTTTCCCTGGTGGAAAGCGAGAGCCGAAAGTTCGCAGACATCGATGACGGCCTCTTCCTTTTGCAAATGATTCAAAGTCGATGTCCTAGAGATTTCAAAATGTCTTTCCTAACTGTCGACTTGTAATTTAGAAAGAATGACAAATTGATCTTCGTTTTGCAAAGAAAAAATCTAAACCAAATTTTTTTTTGTGCTGACGGCATTTGCAAATAATTTTTGGAAAACAATTCAAGGAAAGCTTGCTCCAGAATTAACACTGCATTTTCGAGAGCTCAAATGATAAAATCCTACCTTTGCTCAGATCCAAAAATCAAAGTCCTGAAAATGTAAAAAACGATCGCCTGAATTCCCCTTCGATTTCTGTTCTGTCGAGGAAAACAGAACTTCAGATTGAAAAAATGTGCAGTAAAACTTTTTTCGTTACTCTTATGTAATTAGAACAGGAAATTCAACAGAATTTTCGGGGTAAGATTACTTTATAAATTATACTTTCGTAAAATTTTCACTTACATTTTACAATAAATCGGAATTAGGGAAGCAATAAAAGCATGATTTCATCGTGAATTCTAAATCCTCCTTTCGCAATTGAGCGCATAATCAGCTCAGATTTAAAAAAAAATCGGTTTCCCAATTTAGTCTCACCAAAATTGTCGTGTTATGTTTCTACGCCTAAATTGAAGAGTCTTGCATTGGAAACAGATCCAACTCAGCGTCAAGAAAAGTGGCACTTGGCAAAAGAGACCTCGAGTGGTTTTGCCTCGGATTTCAAGCTTGAAGGAATATCTCAGTCACTGGTTCTAGCAGTCGATGAAATTGATCCATCGTGCCAAAAAAGCATTGTAAAAGCGCATTTTGACGGAGGCTCAAAGCGACCGACCAAAAGCACCACAGACGAAGCCACAGAACCGCCGATTTCTTCTCCCAATACATTTTGTTTCCACTTCACGAGGTTAAGAAAAAAAAAAGATAAGGTGGAATTATTTGACTCGGTTTCAAGCATATTCCGACAGGATTTTCGGCCCCCGGCGACCGAGAAAAAAAAATGTTCCCCTCTCTTAGCACCAGGTGACTTCTTTGCCGCCAAAAAATAAAATAATGTACTTTATGGAAAATTGAAAGAAGAAGCTGAAAGATTGACGGGGCGACACAAAGCGGGGATTTTCTACTCGGTTTGCAACCGGCGCAAAGCGTCGGTGTCAGTTGGTTGAGGGATTTCTGGAATGCCATCATGGCGAAAACGAGGAAGATATTTAAGAGGGGAAAAAAGAGACCCCCCAAGGACAGATTTTGCAATAAATCACAATGCGGAGTCAGTGGGCTGAAAATGTGTCTCTTTTTCATTCCTTTTTTTTCTACTTCTTCTTCTTCTCCCCCAGCAGCAGTAAAGGAGGCACAAAGACTTATTCTAACGAGGTGGACGTGATCGTCGTTTCACGTCAATCACACGTTAAATTTACCTTTCCTCTCGATTAGACTGGAAGAAAATTTGCGAGAAAAAAATGACGAGTTTGCTGTTGTTGGCAGTGATGGAGGCAGCATTAACTCATGATGAAGCAGGGGTTCGAAAGGAAAATCGATCTTTTGAAAATAATTTTCAAGATGCGGTGAATACTTCATTTATTCAGCTTCAACATTCATGGAAATTCATTCACGCGGATAACGTTTCTGTTTTAATTTTAATACTTTCATTAGCACCCAATTCAAGTCTCTTTCATTACGTGTATAAAAGTATTCCGCCAGAATGCAATATTTTTTAAATACGGGAATGAAGGGTATCATTAATTCATCAAGATATCCAGCTGTTCAGCAGATGAACTATGCATTATTACCACAAAAAAGTAAGACTGGGGAAATGCTTTAATTTTCAAGTCACTAACATGGATGGAACATGCACATGAACTCGCTTATTGCGAAAACTCAATTTCAAAGTTTGCTGCATTTCAGAGGCATTCGTGGAAATCACTTTGCCATCTGGATTTGACGAGGAATTCTCTGGGTTGAATCGCATTTTATAGTTTTTCCGTGAATATTCGTCCTGATGGGAATACTTTTTATTTAAAAAACTATCCATATTTTGGAAACTTTTCCAAGAAAAATATATATTAAATGTGCCGTTTTCACCACAGTCTCTTAGTAAAAGTTTTCCGTCAGGCCGCAATCTCGAAAAGAGATTTCAAGGGTTTCTTTTTAAAGCTTCTTTACAACAATAGGTATTGATAATACCGTATCTCGGTATAAACATGTCATCATGTTGATGAATGGGAGAACGATTAGTAGAGATTTATGTCTCCACAGGAGCTCTTTTTCTTGGATAAGTTTTGAATTTAGAAGGGTTCAAAATCGCCTATCGATACGCACAAAAGCTTTTTTAATCTGCGTCGAAGGCCTCACATCGTGCTGAGATCACTTCGCAAGATATTTATGCCCTGGGGGATATTTAAAAACGCTTTATAGTTTTCGACACAATTGGCGAAAACAATGATTGATTGTGGTAGTTAGCGGCATTCCGTTATCTTTCTGAAAAATCGCTGAAAACGCCCGGAAAGACGGAATCCAACCTAACTGTAATTTTTAGGATCGCTTGTGACCACGATTGGAGGAACCCTTACCAGTATTTTATTCTTTCAAATTCCGTAAACGTTAAATGCTTCAAAATTTAACGAATTCTAAACAATTTAAAATCGAAATTTGTTCACAATTGCGAAACGATGATCGCAAAAAAAAATGTTTAATGAATGAATGCTATCGAACAATTGTTTCGTTATACACAGTACAGCATTTAATATTATCGATGAAAAATGCATTCTCTGACCAGGAATTCATTTCAGTTTGCACACGAATCTCATTAAGAATTTCAATTAATATTAGGAAATTGATGAACTATGTGACCTTCAATTACAGTAATTCAATCGAATAATCCGCACATTATTAGAGAACAAGGTCGAGTCGAAAACAATAATATTAATAATAATACACTTTAAAAAATACTCAATGATCGTTTTCTCGAACATCTAACGGAAAGTTTGTGAATCTAACGTGAAAATTGTGTGCATTGTTTAATGAAGAATAATTGCTGTACTGTACACAGAAGTCAGCATACACAATGAATCAGAACCAATGAATCTTCTGACGAAATAGTTTGAAATTAAGAGAAAAATATGGGCATTGCAACACGTTTGATAAACAAAAAATAGAAAAATATTGTAGCTTGAGAGGATTTTCATGGTGAAATTAGCATATTCAGATTTCTTTTAATTAAAAAATATATACAGGTATCGTATTTAGTAGGACTCACATTATAATGACGATAACAACGAGACGAATCTGCTTCGCAGCACTGCAACTTCGCGATATTTCTCACATAAAAAAAATTCAGAGCGTCACTCAACTCGTCTCACTATACCAAGAACCTTCTTCGATGTTCGTGTGAACCTCTTGAAATTTGAAAATCAAAGCACCAGTACAGCATATCATTCCGGATTCATAAGAGAATTCCGTTGTCGCCGGGGAAAAATTCCCGGACTCGTGGAACAGATTCACGTAGACGCCTTCAAATCGATCCGTTTCACTCGAAAACACGACAGCCAACGTATTCAAATTATTCAAACATCTTTTCCCGCATCTCATTCCGAAAACGGAATAAACTAGCCATTGAAGAAATAATAATAAATAAATATAAAAAAACGGATGCGACAAGGGGAAATTCCTCGGGGTTTCTGAGCGAATACATTATTCTGCACCTTATCGACAACCTGGAACTCGAACAAAAATCAAAACTCTCGTCGTGTCCTCAACTTTTCAACATGAACTCCCCAACATTCAAAAGATATTCACCACAAAAAAATGTAACAAATTTGAATCAAATCCCGAATATGTTGACTGGAATGTATCTCGAAATTGCTATGAACCTTGTCAACAAAAATTTCTTTGAGACTTTGTCGGGCGAAAGTTTTAAAATTCAATGCAGTAATTTGAATTTTATCATGAACGGGAATGAATGTGCTGATGAATTCGATTGGTTTTCTTAATCCTCATAAAAGATGGAAGATTTTCTGAATTCATTTGAAAATTATGGACCAACTCGAATTGTGTTACACTTTATCATGACGGGATGAACAGTTCCAAAAAATAAGCATTACTTCCACATTTTTAAATTGAATTTTTGAATTCTAGGCAATTTCAGTAACTCCTTGTCAATAAGTCGATTTTGTTCCATGCCCATTTTTTTTCTTTTATAGACGACACAACACAAATTCCGAAATTTAAGAAACGCTTCCCATTTTGTTGAACGAAAATGTCGTACTCCGAAGAGCTCATGAATTCCGCCTTCTTCAGAACAGCACATTTCGACTTTCTAACGGCAACTCGCTTTTTGTTCATTCGAAGAAAAACATATTTTTTATTTTCAACTCTTGAATTGCACGAGAGTACAATATATAATCTCATTATTGATTTGTCAATTTCGATTATGTCCCATTATGCTCTTTTTCCCTTGCAGACGGCACAAAGAAGATTCCAAAATAAAAAAATAACATTTCCATTTTTATTGAACGAAAATTTCGTAATTTGAAGAGCTCATAATTTTTGTCTTTTTCACAAAAGTAAAATTCGACCTTTTATCGACAGCTCGATTTTTTTTTTACTCGTAGAAAAAACACTGCACAAATGCACGAAGGTTCAAAGATAATTTTTCCGATTTTTCTCTTAGTCGCAGTTCGCTCACAAATTTTTTTTTCGAATTTCAAGGGAATTTTCTGATTTCAACTTAATAAAGTGGTTTCCAGTTCTGTGGCCGAGCAGAACTGTGAAGCGACTGAATGGACGAACGCCGGTGCTGGGGGGAAATAAGGGAAACACCCCAAAAGCGCGGAACTCCCAGCACGCGACTACGATTCGCGGGTTTCGGGTTTCCGCCGCCGTCTGCGAGATCCGACGGGTTTCCGGACCCCGCGGGCGGGCTTCCGGGGCGACGTTTATGCCCGACCGACACTCACACTGTACTACTCAGTACAGTAGTACTGTGTAGCAGTGTCGCTGCTGCTTGCGACGGCGGAAGTGGGCACCAGGTATTGTATGGGTTGAAAACAAAACAACATGTACAGTAAGTAATAAGAAGCTTGCATCCTGGCGAAATTTCCATGAATGAAAAGCATTCACAGTGATAATATAGAGCTGAAGCGTTTTATTCTCTTTCTGTGAATTTTTTTTTTTTTTTGCGGAACAGACTTGTTTTCAAGTACCCCCCTTGAAAAGGGGTGGTACACAGGGTACTGTATTACTTTTTGAACAAAAATTGCCACCTTTTGTTTCTGAGGTTTTGTGGCGGTTTAACAGGGTTCGCAATTTAAAGCGGGCTGGTTGTTCATCAAAAAGCTAAATAATTTGAAAATAAAGTCAAAAACCTCCATTTTTCCTATGTTTTTTCATTCCCACTTGAATTTCTGAGAGAACAACATAAATATTGGCCTTTATTAATTGAACACTTTCAACTATTGAATCTTTCAACAGGTGTTTTCAACAACTAAAATAACCATTGGGTTTGTAAATTCTGTCTAGCTAATATTCCCAAGAAATTAATTCTGTCATCTTTGTTCTTTTACTTCATTTTTAATTGGAGACCTCACACATAAACTTGAATCTTGTTGGCTGGCTATTAAAAACAAAATGTACATTATTGGTGGGAACTTATTTGAATTGTCAATAATTTTGTTAGCTGTCATCTTAACAAATATTCCAATGTTATTATCTTCATCAGGGAAGATTCGTTTTTTTTAAATAAATTGGTGGGTGCTGAGGGTGGCAGGTCATCTGTGCTGGTGTCTCAACATAGTTTTAGGTAACATATAAAGTCTTCCTTGGCTTCAGGGTTCAAATTACTACTACTTCATGCAAAATTTGATTTACGGGTGTTTTTTAAAAGGAGTATTACTTCATGTGTTTCACTTCAAAATATGGTACTCCATTTTTTAATGCTGTACACTGTACAATAATATACTGGTGTTTTCTCTGCAACAATCTTTTCTACAACAATTGTCTCTGTATTATGAATTTTAGTTCAGTTACACAGGGTTCTCTTCCCATTTTATACTGGCTCTCTACAGCAAAATTCCGTGTGCAACAAATACTTTCTGGTCCTTGTTGTCGTAAACTAGTTTGTTTTTGATCTTCTACAATCTTAAAATCCGAACGTCTCTGGATCTTCCAATTGTATAACTTACCGTCGCAAGTTATATTCCAAACTAATTTAGACAATTTCTTTGAGAGGAGATTTCTTGATCCTTGTTACCGGGTAAAGTAAATTCAACTCCTCTTTTATCAAATTGGGTAAGTGAGCTTTATTTCGTGTTCAACAGTAGATTTTTTGTGCAAAGAAAGTTATCATTCCCATCAAGACAATTTTTGAATCCATTGCCCGCGGGGCAACGACTTCAAAGCCATATCATGCGGTTCCTGGTACATATTGGAGCACAGTACTTCTCACGCATAAACCTTCATTCCTTATTCGTCATTTGAAGCAGCTCAACTGTGTGACTGTAAAAAAGAAAAAAACTTGCAAGATAATGTTCAGCATGTATTTGCAGCCAGAATTGTTCAGGAGTTAAGACGTTTTGCATAACGGTATTCGAACTCATATTATTTGCCTTTCATATTACGTTTCGTGATTAGCTGATTCAGCAGTCAAAGTACAGTAGTTTTTTCATCAGCAGTCAAAAGAAATGCAAGAATTGTACATTGGTAAGGTTTCATTAGAAAAGCTCAGTTATAACATGCTAGACAAATTTCAGGAGACGAATTAAGACACCAGATCAAACTTGGAGTTTACCACAAGCAGTGCTGTCCAAACACGAATTCATGGACATTTTTAATTCTATATTATTCGCTAGCTCAGAAATATTTTCTATATTAAAAATTCGACGGAAATAATACATTGTACAGCTTTTAAAAAGTAACTTCTGAATACAAAAATTAAACTCAACTGCTGTTGATCGAAGTGTTGGAATTCATGAATGCTTTGCATTAATTGATGAGGCCTGGAAAATGCCAGCCGACTCTTTGGAAATACTATTTCATCAATCAGTGAAAAATCTATAAAAAAAAAAAAATTTTCTCGATCTCCTGAACGCGGTGAGTTACAAAAATTTCACCTTTGGGGGTGAAGTTATTTTCGTTGAGGTGCAAGTGATGCCCGCGTGACCAACCCCATTCCACAAGAGGAAAGCAAGGACATCGTCCAGAAAAATGCTGCTGCGGCAGCCTATAATATTGCAGGTACAGTACAGTATTCGATAATCTTGGAATTTTTTCAGGAGACCTCAAGGATGAATTTTGCATAATTTTTCCATTTGTCGCCTTCTAAGAATTGAGCCATCTTTCCGACATGAATATGCTGCGGTGCATACTAAGCATTGTCAAAACTGGACCATACAATGTTGGTTCACCTGCGCAGATGATGCCGTTCTGAACTGATGAAAATTAATTTTGAAGTATCAATTTGCTGACATAAATAAGAGGCAAGTTTTAATTTAGTACTGCTTGTGGTGCATGTTATTAGCTTTCATCAAACATGCTCCACTCCCAATTAAAAGACGAAAAATAAAAGCCTGCGCTAGCAAAGGTTTGTCCTTCCTGCTTCATTTTCAAATAACTTGGGAAGACTCCACTGTTTTTTTTAAATGTTAAATCACAATAGTGCACTTATTGTTGAATCCCTGGTATAGGTGGTACACTGCAATTGGACCCTAATCCATTGCTGACTAGAGTTGAATTGCAAAATGGTCAAATTGCAAAACACTCCGCAAAATTGAGTAAGGGCAGCGGAAAACTCTAGAAAGTGACAGAAGCAGGTCGAATTGTGGGACAGAGGTCAAATTGCAAGGTACCACCTGTAATTTGTAACAGCTAAATTTCTTCAAGTCAAACTCAGAAGGACTCACAAAACTTCATTTTTGATAGTGTTTTGAGGCTAGGAAATCAGCTTTTTGTTGGCTGAAAAGAGTGAAGAAGTATACAAGGGTTAAATTGGTAATATCCTGGGACTAAAACTGATGGATGAATCAGTGGACAGGATCTGCTGAACTTAGAGAGAAGGGCACATTTGCCCAATTAGCCACTCACTTTCTTTCTAAAAGCATCAAGATGCATTTACATTGCCATTCTCCAACCTGGGTTCCTGGAATGAAAGCCCCAAATTCCTCTTAAAACACCTGTTGAAAGATTCAATAGTTGAAAGTGTTCAATAAAAAAAGGCCAATATTAAGTTGTTCTCATAGAAATTCAAGTGGAAATAAACAAACATAGCAAAAATTGAGGTTTTTGAGCCAGGGAGATTTAACTTAGTGAGGTCACTTGTACAGGATCAAGATCTTACCCAAGTGAGTCAAGTATGGGCTCAAAATGGAAAAGTTAGATGCAGTTTCATGGACAATTAAATATTGATAAGGATTTAATTTATGTTGGCCAGGAACTCAGGCTCCTAAGGAATAGTCTGGTGTTGGTGTCCTAGAAGAACAGTACCACAATGAAAAGCCTTTTAGGGCCTTGAAAACAATGTCTTGAATATTTGCCACAAGACTCAAATAATAATGTGGGTATGCTGCAGGAATCCTGCAAAATGATCGGTTTTCAAAAAAATGTATTTTTAATAGAAATGCACTGTGACAATGTTTATTTCAGTGAGATTTCTCTTTAGTCCCCAGCATGGGTTCAGTACAACAGACTGATTAGCATAAAACAGTAGCTTGATGCCTGGAAACCAAAGAGATTACTGCCATTACAGACACACCTGCTTTTTTAATTATTATGGTAACAAAATGTGGATATTCTTGAAAATATTGTAAAATACTGACATATTTATCATATGGAGAACAATGATTGAATTGGTGGAACGTTTCTAATCCATGCATAATGGTGTCATCAGAAAATCATTGGTTATTCATGATATTGTCTAATTGAATCCATGGCATGTCACATTTCAGAGACAAAATGCCATCTTTACTCAAGTACAGTACCATGCATTTTCAAAAATTGCAGGCAAGAAAGAGAGAAGAGAACATGCGGTAGACAGGGGTAGGAAGAAATTCAGGTTAATGGCACAGGTGGAAATTTTGAATTCCTATCAAATGTTTCTCAAATAAATTCATTCAAAAAAATTAAACCAGCTGACATTTGGCAAATGATAATACAGGTGAACCTTGAAAACTCAAACCTCCCTTGGTCAAATACCCCCTAAGTCAAATTTTTTCAGGTCCCCATTTGAATCTGTTTAGAAACAATACATTAATAACCTCTCTAAGTTGAAGGCTTTCCCCTCAAGCCTCCGTAATTCAAATTTTTTAGGGGTGTTGGCCATCATTTTCTTGACCCAAGAAAAAAAGCAATAAAACATAAATTGATGTGTTTTAAAGGAAGGGAAAGACTTAACTTGGCAAATGAACCCCTGCCTCCAAGTTCAGCATCCTTTCAACTGATTTAAGAAGCCATTTGAGCCCCAGAATATAATCATTGACAATTTTGGGCAATTTTTTCAAGTTTCCCAGAACAAAAGGGATTTCTATTGTAGCTCAAACCTACATAATTCCAAACCTAACTCAGTCAAATATTTTTGCTGGACCGTTGAAATTTGACAGAGACGGTTGACTGTATAAAATAAAAAAATGTATACTGGTTCAATTTAGGTCTAAAGGTAATTTTCTACGGAGTTTTTTTTTTTAGATATAACAAATTTGCAAGGACTCAGAAAATGAGGATGCCCCTTACAGTTAGGGGTGCATCTTTATCCAAATTTAAGGCATAAAAAGTAAACCTCAGGGTTTCTTTGAAGGCGAATGGAACTCTATAGTAAATGCAGTCTAATTTTTGACAAAGGAACAATGCCACAGATGGGAACTTAATAAAAAATCTTGCAAATTGATCTCTACAGGAGGCATCCCTGAGATGGTTTTTTGGTTTTATAATTTCCCAAGGCTCTCAGAACTTTATAAGGAAAACGATTCTGTCATTTCTGCGAACAAGTTTCACTCAAATTATGAAAAAAATACCCATGGCAAAGGGCCAAGATGCCAGCTATGCGGATGCTATAACAATGTCAAAGATTTTTTGATAAATCTGAGATACAGATGGAAAAATGACGCAATAAAAATCTGTCACGCTGTATTGCGTGAATTTTCAAAATAGAATGGACGAGTGTGATTAATTTTCTACAAAACTTTCATAATAACTTCGTATTTTGCGATTAGAAAAAACTGGCCATGGAGTGGTCAGTATCAACCAGCATTTGTTAACGGGTGAACGAAATATCAACACATTATTTATTGCTATTGAACTATATAGGATATACTCATTAGCTTGAATTTGTCAAGCTTTGTGTGTGAGAGAGAGACTGAGAAATTTTCTGTATATACAGTAGTAAATACTGTATATTTTGAATACGGTTTAAATACAAGCAAGATCTAACCCACCGATCGTTTCACATTTGCATGGAATTTGAAAGATATCGTTATCATTGGCAGATCTGTCTATGAATGAATGGTTGAGAATATAAATCAATTTTTTTCAATTTCCCGCCGTTCCGCACAGCAATCGAATCAAAGTCATCTACATCATGTTGAAAATATTACACGGATTATTCAAATTCACCAGCATTCTGCACGGAAACGCGAATATGCAAGATTTATTACTGTACAACTGTACAAGAATCGACAACACAGTATTCATTCCGAACGGAGTACTTTTTTTATGCGAGAACGCAATTATTACGGTACATATTCGAACTTGAGAATACTGTATAAATAAAATTTTTAGAGTACAAAATTTACAGTGCAACCATATATTTGCTTCGACATTGCAGAAAACCATAAATGGCTTGTTGAAGAAAACCGAAAACTTCGGAATTAACGTGCTGCTGGCTAACTACAATTAATGTACAATACTGTATACATTATATGCAAGCAGGCGTTCTTCAGCAGAAAGCTATATATACGAACAAGCTAAGGGAAATAAGCCAGGTAAACCTCAAATCTAGTACAGTATTTGAATTTATGGTGAGGAGTGAAATATGAGAACCCGTCAATAATGAGAATAAATCAATGAAAACTTCAGGAGCATGCCTATGAGTTCCAACCTGGGATCAAGAATAAAATGACCAACGGATGACATATTCCGCTCAATTCAAGATCATCTATTTTCTTATGCCTGTTCATTAATCCAATGAATCGATGTTACTGAAAGCGTTTATGTCGAAGGTTAGAGAAAAGTTAAACATCTGCAAATGAAAGCAGAAGTTTGGCAGAGATCTGAAAGCATTTCCAAGCAGTGAAGCAGTACACAGAATGGGGAAAAGCTGTTGGTTCGGTTCGGGGAGCAATCACCGGAAAAATGCGCTTATAAGAGAAAAGGGGATAGAATCCCGTCTCAACGGATTGAATGGGAGCCACATATGTGAAGAATACTTTCGGTAGAAGGTTTATCTGCTAAAGTTGGAGTTCTATACTTGCCCTGAAGAAATGGAAAAATTATGCTGCAGGGCAAATTTTCTTCTCCTTTTGCTGGGAACGCCTGTATGGAGCTGCGCTCTGTTCTGTCCGGGTGACTGATGAGAGCGGTGCATAGATCGAGTCTGGAGACGCAAAACGCGGGCCGGGAATACAACCCCGCTTCAATTCTGTGGGCGTGTCCAGCACTGCAGGTACTGTACAGTATGCAAGTTGCAGCAAGTATGATGGGCCTAGAGATGGGGTATCTCTAGGCCCATCAGTCAAATTGTCCATATGGGGTGCTTAGACCTTGCCCCTAAGCCATATGAGATTTTGCAATAGAATTTAATGGAAGCCTATTTGATTGCTTCTCCTGTTCATCAAACAAATCGGGAATGAGTCCACAAGAATGATATAATTTTTTTCTCAACTTCAAGATACAGAAAATCAGTGTGCAGAATAAAATCACACAAAACCTGACCTTTTGGCTTCAAAAATAGCTCAAGAAGCAAAGAAAACTAAGTCTGGAATACTGTGAACAGATTGTGGAAAACCTTTTGAAAAAAGAATCACAAAATTATCCTGTTTTCACTATGATCACGAGTAATTTTTAATGCAATGTATTTTTAATTTTTGTAAATCTGAAAAGCTCAATTTGTTAAAGAGAGATCAAGACTTGAAACGTATTTTTTATTTCTTCTAGAAATACTAGATAGCAGTTTCTGACTTACTGTATCTTGAGACATTATCTGAGACATCATGTCAGATTATTATTTTTTCATTTCAATCGTCCCTGAGTCAAATTGTCCATATGTGTGTTGGGGTCCCACTTTGCATCGCAGAATGGCGCAAATGCGCAAAATATGCTAGAATTATGCAAAAATTGTGGGATAGGACATCCAATGTTCAGCTATAGTGTCATATGCAGAAAAGTTTCCTTGGTTTGATGCATGTATGAAATCAAACTCATTTTTTCAAATGTTTTCTCTTGATACTGGGGTATCTTCTTTCAACGTACATTATTGGTCCTGATTTACGGATTTTCAAACGAAAATTTTTGGATATGATACATGTGGTGCTTGGTTTAAGTTCAAGGTTTAACTCGATCTATGAATGGAGTTTTTTATTTAGGTGGGTGGCGTTTCTAACTAGCTAGAAACTACTAGTTCCAACTAGTTAGAATATTGCGTGCATATTCTAATTAGCTAACGAATGCCCACTAAACCACTTACCAACGTTTGCTATTCAGCAATTTGCAAAATTATTTTTCAAGATTGTCTCTATGCTGGAATTCTTAAATCACGTTTGAAGGTGAGGCACATTCTCGCCGGAGCTGGATCGCACGCCGTCAGAACTCCTCTCCCCTGTGCCCCCCATCCCCTCACGCTCGGCACCCAACACTCTCTCTCCTGAGGTTGTGCATGAGTGACTTCAAGAATTGGGAATGCACCCCTTATGCGGGAAGTGGTGTAGCAAGTGTACATGCAAACCTTGTTAAACCACCAATGTCTGTCCAGGAGGATATTGGCGGTTTATCAGGGGTGGTGTTTTATGGGAGAGGCATACCAAAAAGGAGATTGAATCAAGAAAAACTTTTTTTTAACTTTCATCTGCAACTTCCTTCTATCTTGATCATCAGTATTTCATGGGGAAATTGGAACACATTGGAAATGTTTTTAAATATAAAAAGAAAGAATGGTGGTGTCTTTAAATTCCTTACTTCACAACATTTAGACCTTGAAGATTGCTCATTAAGCATTAGCAAGTTTGCTTATGGGTTGGAGCATCATAAATTGATAAAGGTAGTCCAAAAATTGCATGCCAAGTGGGAAACATGGTTTAATAGGATTCAAAGCCAATATTGTCATTCAATCTTTGTTGTAAGCATTGGTTTTCTTTTCCCAAATTCAAATG
>CAJPEX010001903.1:8668-47271 GCA_905338405.1 Notodromas monacha
AAAAAAAAAAAAAAAAAAAAAAAAAAAAAGCACAAGAGGACTTGTATTCTAATGTACAGTATTGTAATTTAATGCCCGCTGATGCAAGAATAAAAATGGAAAACTGAAGCGGCTGGAGCCGGGACAGAATAAAATTCAAAACAAATATGTAGGAGTTCAAAACAAATATTCCATGAAAGAAATACTAAGAAAATCAGGCAGGAAAGAAAATTCACACGAGTCATTGCTCCCAACTTCAGTCATCAAATGCAAATAACCGATACTCTTCTTGGGAATTTCGTTCTGCAGGGGACACAGCAGTTTTTCCACATATGGGGGAAAAATGAAGTATCGGAACTGTTGGTAAAACTGAAAATGCAGTTATTATACTCACGAAATGCTGAGGTTCTCCAACAGTCCTTCGTGTTTCATGAGCTGGGCTTTGAGGGCATCGTAAGTGATTTCGTTGCCTGTGGCATCTGCGTCCTCATACAGGGCATACGTGAGGTCCTCAATTTGCTCATCGCTGAAATTCATGCCATTTTCATCCATGCATGCCCTAAGCACAGCCTGCAACTCGGTCCTCTGAATCAGGCCATCCCCTGATTAAAAATAAAAAAAACCCACACAAGAGCGTCCTCAATAACATGCTAATAATACCCCATCAAAAACATGTTGTGCATTCTGGTGAGAATTCTCGACATTTCACCTCGATAATCTGACCTGAAAATAATGCACCTAGGAATACGAGATGTTTGTCAATTCCTTCGAACAACTAAAAAACTGTTGTGAATTTGAAGCAATATTCTTTTTTTGCAACGAAAATTCAGTAAAATGAACATTTTCAGACGAGAAACTGACATTTTGAAGCTATACAACATTGCAAGAAATCATATGAGAATCTTGTCATTGAAACGGTGATTTTATGATTTTGGAAACTGTGATCGAAGCCATCAAGTTCAATTGCGCAAAAAGCCGGTAGGAGATCTTCACAAGTCGCCGAGTTCTTTATGATTTTGAATTGAATAAAATTGCGAAGGCCGAAAAACCTTTGTTTTTCAAAACATGGTAATGTACTTATAAGTTTGAAAATATTTTTCCAACATATTAATTACCATAAGCAAACGTATATAATAGTCTTTCATAGTTTACTCATCGGTGAACACATAATAGTTGAGTAGTGAAAATAACCACTGATGCTTTAGCATTGTAAAATTCCAACTCACCATCAACGTCATAGATTTGAAAAAGGAAGCTTATTTTCTCGTCGTGATTCTGAGTTGCAAACCGGCCCATGGACTCGAGGAACTCGGCCAGAGAAATGGCACCGGATCCATCCCGGTCAAAGATGCTAAAAACCCTCTCTGCAAAAAACGGCTGCAAGGACACCAAGAAAAGTGCACTTTTGTCATTCATGCGTCCCGCAAAAAAAAATCAGGGAAAGTTCTAACTGACCGTCTTGGAATACTGCTGATAGTCACAACTTGCAAATTTATACCAGCCAGAACTTGACTCAATTTCACGGGGACTTGGCAGCCATTCATTTTTTTTGTGGTGTCTTATTATTCTCACGATAATGGACGGATTTCACACGTAACCTTTTTCGTTTGTTTTCGTTTTGCTCTTTAGCTCATTATTCAATAAATTTTTTCCTAGGGATTTGGCGTGCGAAATCGGGTAATTTAGAAAATAAAGATGGTTCATACTCACATTTTTGGAATTGAGAATGGCCCTAAACTCATCGAGATGAATCTCCGAGTCCCGGCTCATGTGTTCCCGGAACATTTTTTCTAAAAGTGCCAAATTCTCGGCTGTCAAACTATGTTCCCTATCCCTGCACAGCAGAATGCATAATTGCCAAATGAATAAAAAAAACCAATCAAAGTTTCTTGAACATTTTCAGGGTATTTACCCTGGCATAGTCATGTTGGTGATGGTCTCCATGATCTCAGGCACTGAAACAACGTCGTCCTTGTCGGCGTCCACCAGCCGAAAGAACTTCTCCAACACCTTCGATTATTTTCGATAAAAAAATTCGAGTATAATGAAATTTACTTTTCCTTGGAAAGCCAGCAGGCATCAACTCGAAAAGTGTTCTTCCTTGTCCAAATAAGTTGAAGTTATTTCGCTGAATTTCCCTTGCGTGGGTGTCACCTCAATTTGATGGCATTTCACGAGCTTCAATTCAGGTTCAATAAGGGTCAAAAGTCAATCTGGATTGTGCTAGATTGGACGACGTTTTAGTTCGATTTACGATTAGGGTATATACAGACGACATTGGTCTGCACACTGGTATGGCAAGAATAAAAAAGGGGACTGGGCGACAATAATGCTTACATTTTTTTTCTGGTAAATATGAAGTGTATATTTTGTACAGTATATAGAAACTCACGCCTCGGGAAGAGAAGATCCTGCGAAAAACTGCGAGATTCACATTTTCTTGTTGCACTAAAATGTAAGCGACGCTTTCCACCAATTCCGCAAAATCTCGGCCAGCTGGATTGCTAAAATGTGGGACAACATTTCAGAATTCGCGACAATGTGCATCTATTTCGACAATTTAAGCAATCAGGAAATATGAAATGAATTCATTGGTGATGCTAATTTTCCCAAAAGAATGTCAACAAAATTATTGTTGGTTCAACAGCAGAGACTCATGAATTAATGTAAACGCTTCAGCAAATCTTGTATAGACAAAACTTCCAATTATACTGTAATTGCCTTTTCTGGACGTTTTCAGTTCATTCGCAACAAAAAATAAAAATAAACGTATCAAACTATATGCCACGCATCATGAGTGTCTAGTTGTTGAGTTTATTATAATCTTACAGTATTTGAATGATGATTTTTGCTATTGAGAATTAAATCCCATGTATACAGACAGGTTATTGAGAATGAAGGACACCAATGTACCCACCACTGCGTGTGTTTGAGGGAACTGATCCACTGGTCCTGAACCAAGTGATCCGCTTCCTGGTGGTCGAACAATCCAAACAGCTCATCCAGGAATTTCTGATGATTAAATTCAAGATGGAAATCGAAAATCATAGTCTGCAAAATGTATTCTTTTATAATGTGAGCGAATCCTATATATAGGCAGCCATACAATTTGACACGCAGGAGGTAATTTTTTTTTATTTTTATATCGTGAGGATCTGAAAACAAATAATGAATACAGTACTTGCAGTGGAAAATCGGGGATTTTTGAATGGAAGACGAGGAATCATTTCGCAATAATTCGACACCATCAAAAATAAACCCCCGCTTGCTGCTTAATTATAGTCACGTCAATGGACGCTAATCAATAATCAGAAATAACCTGTAAAACCTGCGTTTCTCTCTCTCTTTCCAACTCTCCCTTATTATTATAGAAGCAGAGTTTTTTCTTGTTCAAGATTACGGAAATCAGGAAATCATCGTGTGCCACGTGCTACTGTCCTTCAGCAGTAGCGTCTTTGAAAATAGGAAAAAGGAAACCAGATTTAAAACCAGAGGTCATCCCAATGTGTTTCTCGACTGATGATGGTTTTCACGCTTGCTCCTATGCTGCAGACTGAGATAAGAGCGAGGAACAGCACTGGGGAACAAGAGTTATCAGCTAGGGTGTATAAAGGGAAGTAGGAAGAAAGACGAGTTCTTTGACTTATTGAAGGGGTGACCCATGGTCAAGAGCAACGTACAGCAGTCCGAGTTTGATAAGATACCGCTTTCTTTTCAATCGTCATATGGACACTAAAACAGCTCAGCACACCAGGAGAGTACTCAAGTGAAGAACAGAAATGTGGTCATTCCGAAAGCGTTTCGCAAATTTGCAGCTTTTATGGCAGGCCCGAAATTCCTGCGAGGAATCCCGACGCTTGAACGTGTTGACGCATCACGTACATTTTTGATTTTCGATGAGTGTACTCGGAAGAAAGCACTTGCACGAAATAAAGAGCGAATGCCTCATATTGACCAATAATTTGCTTCCTCGGCTGCGTATTGGATGTAGGAAGAGGAAGTATACAGGGTGACCCAGAAAATCCATAACATTATACAGTAGCTGAAAGCAACAATCAAAATTCAAAACCATTCAAAACCCATCTCCACTGCGATTCCAATAAATTTCCTGATAATGTTTGTACTTGCTTTGATCACTATAAATGGGGATTCATTCGATTTTGAAGATGCAAAATCACGAATAAAAATAATGTGTTAGCCTTTTTAGTTTCGCTTATGAAGCCTCGAATTGAAAACAATGCCAAGTAAAGCAGTATTCTCATTAAAATATGCATGAAAATCAGCGAAGTACGGATGAACAAGCCGCTTTTTCATTGTTATCCAGATATCCACCTCAAGAAATTCGAATATTCCAGCAAGTTATTTTTGACAATGTTGGACGTGAAAGATGTAAATTTAAATTTTTTGATGGCGAAAAAAATACATGCACTCAAATGTGCTTCAACTTGACCCGAGTCAAGCTTCAGATTTTTTTCAAAAGTCATATTTCAAGCGATCCCTTTTTGTCAATTTTTAGGCAATCTTTGCAGTAACACATTTTCACCGAAATATCGGTATTTTTTTGAAGGTCATTTCTTCAAAAATTGAATAACTTCATAGATTCACACTTTTTCATCTGCAGGTGCTGCATGGGAGAAATTTTGAAAATGACGTTTGAAAGATGCAAGAGCATCGAATCTTTTGTAAAATTAAACGCAAGGCATTAAAAAAAAGCTCTTGAAATTCGGTCTCATCGCGGTGAAAAAAAAGAAGGATCGCTTCCAGCACATTCTGTGGATGCAAATGATCTTTCCTTTTCACATACAGTGCAGTATCTCGCAAATATACGAAATACGGGGTTTGTAGAATAAAAAAAAATGTCGATATTGACGACATAAGCCACCATGCAGATGTCGTTCCACCAGTTCCTTCCCATGACCGGAAGTCGTGATGAGAATTGCGGAAGTACAGTACGTATTTCTTTTAAGGCCCGAATAAAAGGCTCAATTAAAAGGGGGGGGGGGGGGAGATGAGATGCTTCGTCAAATCTCGACAAAACGGAAGCTGCGCAAAGTAGTTGCTGCTGCTGATGAGACAGAAGTGGTGGCTGCACATCAGGAATTGAAAGCTCGAGAGAGCAAGAAACAAGAATATAACGAAAGAGTTGAATGGCAACCCGTTCTCTTGAATAAAGAGGGAGGTGGTGCAAGGCATGCCACGCACCAGATGATTTATTCATCTCATGGATATACTGTATATCATATACAGTCGTAGCTTTAAAAATAACCCGATTCACTCAATTATAAGAGGAGACCCCCATGTTCTTGTATTCAACAAAAGTCGTTTTCCAAATAGCCCGAAATACTTTCAATTACATACGGTCAAATCATCTTCAGTTTGATGCCCATCAGTGATTTTTGAAACACTACCATGTGCAAGCAGTTTTCTAATTTTCATTTTTTTTTGCACGAGACATGTATATAGGGTGTCCATAATTTGGAGTCACCACGAGCTGTACTCTATATATAGTATATTTTGTGTGCAAGTATAATAAATATGCAGAGAGGATAAGCGGCTCACGGGGTCGGCAAGGAGGCGGAAAAAGTCGTGGGCCTTCAAGAGGCGCCCATTGGGACAGGCCTGCGTGAGCAAGAGGCGACACGCGTTGAGGCGGTCGCGGCGCACTTTGTCTTGCAGCTTCTCGGCGTCCTTGGCCGACACCTGGCCACTTCTCAACAGCGTGGCCGACACGGACAACTGCCGCCTCTCGCTGTTGTTGCCTTGGTGCTGTTGTTGGTGGTTGTGGTTAGGGCTGCTATTGTTCTCTGGCCCATCTCCTCCGCCGCCACCAGCAGCACTCGATACTTGCAACTCGTTGCCAGGCAACGTCTCCAGCTTCAGCACTGCCGGCGACGGAGACCGTTTCGGCGCCGGCGACTGCAACAGCACTCGCGGCTCGGCGTCCTCGGCGTCCGGACTCGACACCGTCACCGTCAGCAACTGCTGGCGATGACTCGGCACTACCGCCTCCTCCTTATTACTCTCCTTCATTCTCTCTATACACCACAGTATATACGCCCCTAGCTTTCTCCCTTCCTTCTTTGCCCACCTCCTCTTCTTTCCTTATTTTTTTTTTTTTTTACACGTCTACAATCGCAAACTTTATATGGGACCAAAGCACAAAGTATTATTATAGAAGCCCTGAATACAATTCCGCGTTTCTCTAGCTTTGCTTTCACGCGCCCGCTCTCACTATATGTTTGCAACAACGAACAAATGAACGAAAAAATGAGTCTCGCTGCAAATCCGTTCTCACCGACAACTGCTGGTGTCGACTATACAAAGACAAGAGGGAAACGTTAATTTGGGGGGAAAAACCCCACGAAAACAGGCTCAGCCGATGAAGCCAAGTTTCCACTTTTTTTTTTCAGGGTGAATATGCAGTACAATATATAGTAGATGGAATCACGAGTATGCGACACGAGTTCAGTTTATTTCCTGCTGAGCAGGCCTCAGTTATACAATATCTATAGAAAAAGTTTAGTTCAGGTTCGAAAGATATGACGAGACGACGATGACAAGAAAGTGTTTCTATCAAAACTGATCATGGTGGTAGACCTTCAATTCTAATTTTGTTACGTTCAATCTGGTTAAACTAGATCTTTTGCAAGGGTACAACTCGATATTCAGAATTCCTATATTTAACTCCAATGGCTCAGAGGCACGAAATACGTGGCTTCCTGACATGCGGGCGATTCGACTTAGGGGCATTTGTTGAAAATCCAAAAAGTCTGCCCAACATCTGGACAATGTCTTGAGATGGATATGGACACTTTTTCAAAACTTCTAGACTTTCTTAAAATTTGCACGCAGCTTCAAAACATTTGAGATTTTCCATCTTCCAACAAAACTCAAATCGACCTCATTAGAAAATTTCCCGTGTTTCATGATTCAAAATAGGCTAATTTTAGGCTTTTCTCCAACATCTTTGAAGGCTTGGCTTTCTTTTGTCTTCGTTTTTGGGCTCTTTTCTAGCCAAAACATCGGATAATGCGTGGTTTTCTTCAGCAAGCAATAAGGTCATTTTTGGTGTATTCAAGTTTAATAATAATTTTTATTTTTCAGTTTTGGGCCGAGTAAAATTAATCTTTTCTTGGGTTGAGTAAAATTAATCATTTGTTGGGTTGAGTAAAATTATGTATGATATATTTTTTTCTATTTTCCTGTTGATCACAAAATTAATTTTTTTTTTCAGCAGGAGGATACAGCCATTTCAATACACAAACTCATTGAAGTTTAAGGGAAAACAAGATCCGACATGGGGACATTTCGACTTCGAAGAGACACTAAGGTCCAAGCACGAATTCCGTCCGCATCTCGGGGCATCACTGTACTCGTACTTTCCTCAACTTACACTTCATTGGAATCAACAGAAACAAAAATGATCATAGCCATTTTGTTGAATCGTTCAAATATTGAGAGGATTTTTTCCCCCGAGAAACTGATCGAATCAGTTTTTCAAAGATTTATTCCGTATTATCATTTTTCCATCGCGTGCTGGGAATCTGTGCGGGAGTAGTATACTTTTCAAAGGCCCAGTGAATAAATAAGAACGTTTTGCAGACGCAAGACCGCTTCTTTCGTCCACGATTATAAATGTTCAGTCAATTCAAAGGGCTTTAAATAAGCACTGACTCTCCGCATGCACAAAAATGTATAACTTTCATTAGCATCGAACACGACGGAAATCTCGTCATGTGTCACGCGCGGAAATTGTTGAGGAAGGCTTCCGAATTCGCATAATAATATGCTTCTAACCCTTGAAATTGTATCACTTTTTTCCGTGTACGAAACACCGCAGCAAAAAGATTACTTCGTCAAGTTCACGAGAGAGTTCACAATGCGATTCAGTCTGGACTGAAGACGATCGGACGACTGACGAAGCAGATTCGAAAATGTTATTTTTTTTCTTCATAATGGTGTGACTCCCGGAAGCGGGTTCGTGTTGCAGAGCAAAGAAAACGGAAACGAGTTTTCTCTTTATTCCAAAGAAACTGGTTGGAGAAAAGAGAAAGAAAGAACAAAAAATAGAGACGAAAAGCAGCATGTCTTCGAACTCGAGACAGCAGACGTATTCGGTGATAAAAATGCAACTTCAAGTCCTTTATGCGTGTATATGTCTTTCTTTTCTTGATGAGGGGGACGACACAAGGAAATATACAAGAGAAGCAGGAAATGAGGAAACGACTTTCAAGATTTGCACCATGTGTGGGAAGAGAGGCATTCTTGCCAGTCCATTTTTGGTTCGTTCATAATGATATACTCTCAGTCTACAGTACGTGGGTCTTTTCATAATTTTACAAAATCGATCCCAAACGCATCGTTTGAGGCAAGGCCACCCTTCACATCATTCTAAAAAAATATTCGATGAGTCGTTCGCAGTTTTGATACACCTCAGGTCGACCGCATTGGAAACTTGCGCTTAATTATAATGAAGACCAGCATTTGATTCTCACAGAACTGGATTAATTTTTTTAATTAAAGCATTTAGAGTTTATTTTTTGGGATTATGCCCATCAGCACAAAGTTGGAAATTCTGCCTATTTGCTAACATATAATCCAGTTGATTTTTCATTCAATCAGCGCACGCACTGAAAGGTTACAGGTTTTGCAGCAGTGCATTACTTTTACCTCAAATTGCTCTGAAAATTATGTCAAGGATTAAAACAGGAGAAAAAATTGATGATCCGAATATACGTTCAAATTGATAACATGAGCTGAACATGGCAACTAAATGTTATGGGAAATTAATTTACAACATTTTTTTTACCCCTGCGTGAGACTCCTATAAACCAGGTGAGAATAAGATGGGGGGAAATCTGTAAAAATAATGAAAAATAATATTAACGTGGAAAAATGAGGAAGATCCCTGACTTATGCCTGAAATAATCTTGAGGATGGATGATACATTGTCAGAATAACACAAGTATTATTGCAACTTTTAGAGATTTCAAGTGGGTGCCAAATGCGTCGGGTATTTCTCTCCATCGTTTCTACTCCACTCATCATCTGGGAAAGCCAACAACGGCCATCAAGTGAAACAAACAAACAAAAAATAGCACAAGCCCAAAAATAGCATTTTTTTCTCCCGCTCGTATTGACCTGTCCTTTGCAAAGAAAAAAAAAGCAATCTCTTGTGCAAAAATTTTACGAAAAGACCCTCGCAAATACTGAAGGAAACAACGTGACTCTCATCACAGATGCTTCTATTCAACAACTACTGAACACACATGATGTATATATATGAGCCACAATCGAATCAAGCACTAACAATTTCTTCTCTATTACATTGTACTTCAACTCGCCTCTTGTCAATGTTCTTTTTTCTTCTTATTTTTTCCACGCCATTCCTTTTCATCGTTCGTCACGGGATTAGTATTTTAATTGATGGAGCGTGCGTTTGAATGAATGAATGAAGGAGTGAGTGAGTGAGTGAGTGAGTGAGTGAATGAATGAATGACTGCAGTACCTTTTTTTCGGAACATAAATTCTGTTGCACACACACACACACACACACGTATTGTACTGTTGCACGTATGTACAGGCGATGATGGAAGGAATAACAAGTCGGGGAATAAATTGTGGCCAAGGCGATGTCAGTCAAGTTTAATTACTCGCGTCGGAATGCGAAGCCGAGTCTGACGCCTTCATTCCACAGAGGCGTCTATTATTCTCACTCTCATTATTCACAATCCGTAAATAATAATAATAGAGATGTATCTCTCCTTTATTTTTCTTTTTCTTTTTTTCAACCCAGCGATGACAAGCAGAACACCTACATATCAGAAACCATGTTAGTTCTTCTCTCAGTGCTGTGTGTCCGAGAAAGATGCCCTTCACGTCCTCGTCATGTGCGCCTTCTTGCAAAACTTATTTTTCCCCCATTAACGCAGCAGCAGCAAGAATGAATGAATGAATGAATGGATGCATGAATAAATGGATAAAGGAATAATAATAATAACAACAACACATTTTGACAAGTGCGTGGTTCGTGGTGGGAATATAAGGCATTTGTTTCCAGGAGATTATTACGGACGCGCGCGAGAATTGATGACTGCGTTCGCCAAAACTTAGCGAGGCATGAAATGCCGGGTGTAATTTTGAAAAGCTACCCCTCGGAGCGAGGGACACAATAATTCAGACTCTGCAATTCCGGCTGCACCGGGATAAATTCCGAGTATTATTAGTGACTCGGCAATTACGGAAAGGGCACCGGGTCACTCTTGTTCAATTACCCCACATTTTATCCGGAGTCTGGCGGAAAGCAAAGGTCAATTGCGAGGCTTGTTTGTCTGGGAAAAACAATGACAGGAACACATATACGTATATATATATATATATATAGGGAGGAAACAAACTTTGGCAGAATATGGAGGGGGGGGGGAGGGGATTATAATCAACGATGAGGTGATGACCCTAATGTTTATTTATTCCCACTTTCGACACTTTCGCAGAGAAAAAAGGACGAAGAAAGGAAAAGATAATATGGCATCACTTGATTCAATTATTGCATGCTGCTGTGATGTGACGTCTTCCTTGTCGATCCTCATCGGGCTTGGCTCCAAGACAGCCAGAGGTCGCCCCCACAAAACAGCCTTGGTTCACTTTCTCCTCTGTTTCATTATTCAGGGAAAAGTCATTCGAAAAACCCTTCAAATTAAAATCATACTTCAACTGCTGCCTTAAAAAATAAAATATTCAAATATTCGAGAGTAACAAACAGTATAGGTTTGTTCATTATTTGCTGAATGGACCCAACTACAGTATCTTACTGCATCATAAAGTATTCCAATTATATCACATGCTCTGAATATTCCTCACCATAGAATTGAATGGAGAAAAATAAACAGGAATTCAGATGTACTTCATACCCAGCCGTATGCGAAGAAAAAGGGTTATGCTTTTGCTTATTTTGGGACATGTCATCTGGTTTTTTGGAATTTAAAGTGCCGGATGAAAACATTGTTCAAGTTATTGGAGTGCTACAGAATTGTCAGGCAGCATATTCCAATGATTAATTTTGTAATACTTTAGCAACCATTTGTGCTAGTGATATTGAATCACAATTGCGAAAGTTTTGCATACAAGTCAGCAACAGTATTTCCAGCAGAATGGAGAATTCCGACGGCCGCTGGTGAACTGAAATGCTCAAGTACCGTATTTTTACTCAATTTTCAATTGACCTTGAGTAAAGCACAAACCCAAAATTTTCAACCTAAAATATTTATAAAATCTTGTCCCAAATGAGACGCGCGCCACATTTCGAATGACTCTGCAACTGCAAAATTTCAAAAATAATAATTACTAGAATTTGAATTTGCGGACATGAATTGAACCTGAATGCAAAAATGTCCAATTGTTTCCATTAAAAAAAGTTGTTCTGATAAATTCGTCCAAAATTCTCTAAAATTCGAATCTACTGAACATCAAAACTTCCAACACTTTTTGAAAATGAAATACTCATGTATATATATGAGTGTACAGTATTTGATACACATCCTCCCTATCTATATTGTTCATTTCAAATTTTTAGAAAAAAGTGCATCTATATAGAATTTGAAAAAGATACGGCAGCTACATTTGAAAATCACTGAAATGCTTGCTGACTTGAAAGAAATAAAATTCTGCAGATGAAAAGCCCAATGAATGTGGTGTGAGAATATCGTAAATAAGAGCAATGAGGCACACGTGAAATTGGCACCCCGAAAGTGTTTTCGCGGAAATTTTTGAAATCCGAACAGAAGCTGCATATGCTGGAAATGAGAAGAAAAAAAAAGAAAAGAAAAGAAGAGAAAAAAAACGAGAGCAGGAGCCGATAAAGGAGAAACCGGATTTTTATCTTATATTTCTTACCCCTTGCATGTTTGTCCCTCGACTTTATACTTCCCCCTCGCTCCCTGCTGTATATAATGCCACAAGAATTTGCTTTAGCCCTCTCCTGCAAATCCTTCTTTTTCCCACCCCCCCCTTTTCTGCGATATTGCTGCTGGTCTCGGGCAAAAAAGGAAAAAAAAAAGAAAGAAAAAAAAAGCCCGGATCAGGGAACTGCGGTGTGTTTATTCTTAACCAGCAAGCAGCAGTAGGAGCAGCAGCAGGCGAGCAACACTGCTGACCACTTCCTGCCAATATTTGCACGGAAACCGACAGCATCACTCGAAATAAACGAACGTTCGTCCAAGAACCGTGGCCCCATCAAGCACCGACGGTGTCGTGTTTCCTTCCTCTGCTCTCCCCCCCCCCCCCCAATTTGTTTTCCTGCTTCCTTTCTTGCATGTGCTTCGTCGCAGCAAAAATATTTTTCGAGAGTCCTTTTCCTGCCTCTCGTCGATTTCTATTCGGCCTTTTTTTTTTTTTTTTGCGTGCCTTTTTTACCATTTTTTCTTCCTCTCATCAGCTGCAGCCAATCTGCATCCGTCGTCGTTCGTCTCTTCTTGGCTATACGATCCCGTTCTATACGGCAGAAAGTCGTCGTAAACACGACGCTCGTGGGGACGGGGGCGATCGCGACGACGACGACGACGTCGACGAGACGTGCAAAATATTAGAAATATATACTGCATAAATATATACGTATATTTTAGAATAAAAAGACAGCTCGCTTTTGGCCCAGCAGTAGCAGCAGCAGCAGCCTAGCTTTTTTTCTGTTTTTTTTTTGCCACTCTTTCTGCGCGCAGATCGGCTGACACGTCTGTCGATCATCCGGAGTCGACGGGAGCAATGCTGGAGGAGAGGAAAAGTGTCGGGATTTCCGTCGCGCTCCTGCTGCTGTTGGCCCACGCCTTATTAGTCGCTGCTGCCCAAAACGTCACCGACACCAGTGAGTCTGTCGTCAGTGAATTCCGTTTATTGTGACAATCCCAAATATCGGCGTGTTCAGACACACATATCTCGTACATTCAAGTGTGATTGTGCATGTGTGTGTGTGTGTGAGACAGAATGTGCGATGGCCAATTTGATAGAACGCAAAATAAATCATGCCAAAAATTGCCCATGAATTATAAATGGTACAGTATAAACATTTCATCCTCCAAAATTCAGGTTGATAAATTGTTTTGGGGGAAATTTGCTGCAGTTGAATTTGCTGCACTTCAATAAGTTGCCGCACTCTAACTTGCCGCTGCTGCAACTGACTGCAGCCTGAAGTGACTGAGGTCACAAGTTGCCACTGCAACAAGTTGCTGCAAACATTTCTCACCGCAGTCACAACTTGCAGGAGTTATAAGTTGCCACTCTTTCAATTTGATGATTAATTCAGACAGTTCTAGAACTTGTTTAAACTTAATTCATGGCAGAAAATATGTTTGCAATTGAAAAAATGTACAATACCATAAGATGAAAAAAACCTTGCCATCAAAAATAAAATGCACGTCATTTAGCCACCAATAGTACTAGTTCAGTAGGAAGAATGAATTCATTGAAACCCTTTCTATATGTTCTAGAAAATTTCACACAGCAGAATGCCTAATTAAGAAGTGAAAGAATGGGGGAATTCCTTTTTTCCCTGAAATTTTAGTCAATGCAATGGCAAGTGGCTGCAATTCATGCAGCAAGTTGTGATAGCAGCAAGTCATTACAGTGGTGATTTGTTGCAGCAGCAACTTCCACCTGTGGTGACTCATCACAGCAGCAATAAGTTGTGACAGCAGCAAGTACAACTGCTTGAGGCAGGTTTGGTGTGTGTCAAGTTGGAAAGTGGCAAGTTTCAAAAACGCATGATAAATTTGAGTCTTTTTGAGAAAAGTACAGTATCATGTATTATAGTGAATGCTCAATTGCGCAGTTTTGCCATCCCCCCCCCCCCCCCAAAACAAAGCATTTCCTTCAAATTACGCTGAAAACGAAAAAAATATACAAGCTTGACTGGTTGCGTCAGTTTTCGTTGTTGCTCATAAGACATATACTCATCTTATAGAACACATTTTAAAATCTAAAATGTGTTCAGTGCCCAGGTGTGGCTGGGCACCCCCAGCTTGTTCCTAATAATGCTGAAATATGCCACGTAACAATTTGCATGCCTGCGAAAAAGTCAAGAAAACAATAACGAGTGGGAAAGCAGTACAAGAATGGTTCATGAATCTTCAGTACGCGTTTGTGAAAAAATATTTCAAAATGTTTTCCTGAGCGGAAAGATTCATCATTGATTGAATATCCGACAATGCTTTGGTAATAGTGTACCATCAATAAATAAGTCGGAAAATCATAAACCTGAAAATAATTCAAAAAAAGAGTTGATCGGAAGTTCTTCCTATATTTTAAAATACGCACGGTACCGTAGAGGCTTCTCCCAATTTTTCATTAATTTATTGTGTACAGTATATATCTTGAGAGCATGTATTGTTTTTTATTTTAAAAGAAAGTGCGTGCTGAAGTAGGCGTTTTGAGAATATCAAAAGGTCAAAAAGCATTACAGTCCAGAAAATACCATCTCTTAGAATGCTTGAAATATTTTTAAATTGAATTTTCAATTCAGAATGAGTCTTGGAGTGAATCGTTGAACCCTGATGTTATACGAATTATTTATGGTCCCGGTGCATTATTCACAAGAAAACATCCGGAATTCGCAAAACCTGAAACTGAATGCTATTTTTTTCGGAATTGAAAATGCGCTTATTTTTAGAATTCTGATGTTTTTGCATGGATTAAAAAGGGTAACTCATGATAAAAATACGTGCGTGACAGAATTTTCCCGTCTTTTGGTTTAGCATCATTTTAAATATAATAGCAGAATACTTCAGTAATTGGCTCAAATATGCTCTCTTCAGCAACGTCATGCTGGGTTATTATTGCTTCTGATGTTTTGAAAGAAATGTACTCAAGCATTTCACGAAATCCCACAAATACTGTACCCTGATCGATCCAAAAAATGTCGGGCTCAATTTTTTACGTAACTCCTCATATAGCCGTCTGTATATGAATGTCAACTGCAATTTCACTCATGAAGTGACACCTATATGAAGGCCGCAGGTTTCTTTAGGTTGTTGTTGTTGCTGTTTTAGCTCTCACTCATTTCTAATGCTGAATGTATTTTATATTTTTTTTATAGAAGTAGATCAATTAATGCTGCGAGGGAAATGAGGCCTATTTAAGAAAGAAACACCGATGCGCAGTATGCCCAAAATTCGTAAACGCATCATCGTTTATTGGACATTCAAAACTGACCGAAAAGTGTTCCGGTACATCACTCATGCAGAAATATTGCTATACCGAGTCAGAGAGATGGATAGGAAAGCATTTTGTAGTTGATATCCTGATGAAAGTTTCCTCAATACGTTTTTGAAAAGTTGAAAGAAGCATCATGCGCCTTATTCCTAGCTGAAAATCACCGTAGATTTTGTTGAAAGATGCATCCTCATAATTTCTGCAGTCAAGTACTGTACTTTTCAGTAGGCCATAAATATCAGGAATTTTTTCATGCGTAGACTCACGAATTCGCAGCACCTCGTTTGTCTGCAGCTGGAATCCGCAAGTACTCCACAATTCTTGGGTTGGAGACGTATTTGCACTGCATCACAGCACAGGCACCGGCACTCAATATTTTACTCCAGTGTCAACTTTAAATGCAAATTTTGGGACATCAGAACAGTCAGTCTCGCGTCTTATTCAGGTTGATTCATAGCCTCTTTGTATACAGCATGCCGTATATATATTTTTCGGGATGGAACGAATATAATGTATACAGCTTTGAAAATGGTCTGGTTCAAAGTTTCTACCGATCGAGTCGGTTCTTCAGGACCCTTTTTTCTCAATCCTGCAATTTATTGTGAAGGAACTCGGAAAAAGTAATGCACCAATTCCATTCGGAATGACGAGGAATATTGCTGAATTGGGCTGGATTTTAGCATTTCGAGCATGATATTCGGCCGACGGGCGAAAACAACTGGTTTCATCATAATAGCCTCTTGATCAAGAAGAGGCACTATAGACGATTTCAATTAAATCATTCAAGATTCCACCTGATTCTTCCAAGCATGCACAAACTATAACATATATTGCACAATGATTGCTGTAAATATTTGCTCAAAGTTTCAAATTGTTGCAATCGTATCCATCTTCTATACATATTTGAAAATCTAAAAAATATGCGC
The DNA here is from genome assembly GCA_905338405.1 of Notodromas monacha. Taxonomy (NCBI): domain Eukaryota; kingdom Metazoa; phylum Arthropoda; class Ostracoda; order Podocopida; family Cyprididae; genus Notodromas; species Notodromas monacha. The sequence continues at coordinate 24,772 of CAJPEX010001903.1, forward strand.
AAGTGAACTCTCTCTAGAACGATTTTCTCTGCTGGTGTGGAACAAACTTTTTTGTGGTCTCATTATGGGGTAGGGGCTCTGTAAAAAGAATTTATCTCTGCCGCAATATTTGTGTTCTGGTCCCTTGAATTTCGTTGTACTCGTATAGCAGAGAGAGAGAGAGAGAGAGAGAGAGAGAGAGACTGACTGTTCTGATGTCCCAAAATTTGCATTTANGAGAGAGAGAGAGAGAGAGAGAGAGAGAGAGAGAGAGAGAGAGAGTCCAACAGTTAATAGGTTGTACTGTACATGCACTTGACTATTTAAAAAGCGCGTTGTTTAAAATTCAAGAGGAACTACGTAAATCGAACGAGAATAGCAGAGCAAGACGATATACACTTACAGTGTTTGAAAATGCTGCGAATCACAAGTAACAAGAGTCTCGTTATGTTCTTTTCTTTTCAAAATCATTCTCATTGGTCGATGTTATTGTCATCATCATCAGTATAGATGTGACTATATAATACGAACAGTAAATTTCTGCATCGCAATCTTGAAAATGCTTTGCAGGTCAAAGTCAAGCGGACGAAAAGAAAACTGTGTCTGAAGCTGGATCAACAGAAAGTGCATCAGCAGCAGCAGCAGCTTCATCACAGACTGCCCCTCGGCAGGACGTGACATCCGCTGCAGGAGTCAGTCTCAAAACCAGTAATGAATCAAAAATAGAAGGTAAAAACGTAATCTCATCGCGAAATACCGTATAAACAATTTTTTTTTCTTTTTTCAAATCGACACGTTATTCCACCCCTTCCGCTGAAATTCCGACCACCAAAAACAGCGCAAGACAGCAGCCTCGCGGTGAGGAGCAGCAACAACCATGCTCCATCAGCACCATCAGAGCAGGCGCCACAACCAGCTCCACCAGGGGGAGGAGGAGGCGGAGGAGGAGGACAAGAAGCATCAGCACCTCGACAATCACCGATCGTCGACGGTGGAGTGGTGTTGGGAGAGAACTTTGAAAATGCCACCAGGACCCACAGGAAGGCCCACAAGTCTGGCAGACGAGGCAGGGCCAGGACCAGGATAATCCGGGTCAAAATGACCAGGAGACCCAGGGTCACGTCCACGGTGTTTCCTGAAGACGTGACTGAGTCCGCCACCAGAGGGCGGCACTCGAGACCGCGTGAGTCTTTTTTTTTTCTTGTCCATTTCATATTTCCTCGTCGCATTTGCTATCAAAACTGGTTGAAAAGATCCATGAAATTGAGGGGGAAAAAATATAGATTGTCCGTAAACACGCGAGATTTTTCAGACTTGTCTTCCATCCTGCTTGTTGGCACATGCAGTATATACGAGTACAAGTGATGGAAGCAGTCACAGCACATGGTGTTGTGCAGATTATTGATCAGTACGTCGAGAAATCTTACCTTGACCTCATCTTTGGAGGTATTTATTCTATTATTTCTGGTTTCCGTGCAGCAGCAGACCTCTCCTTTGCAAGCAAGGGCGAGCACGCCACATTTTTCTTTCATTATTGTTCCAAAGAACCCCCTTCACTTATAAAACCCCGGGAGTATTTTCAAATTTCCAAAACAACCAGCATACATAACGAAACTTTTTGACCTTCACGAGACGAAGCCAATGAATTTTCGCCAAAATGTCTGTCCTAAATATTGGATAAAAAGAAGTAATGAACCACAAGTATGAAGAAAGTATCTATTGTGTGGCCCAAAGGTGCAGATTCCATCAATTTCCTGACTGCGTCCATGTGTTTGAACGTCTGCTGCATGTTGGATCAAAATTACCAACGCAGTTTAATGAGAAACATTGTTTGATCATTGTTTCTTATGCTTGGTGCGGAAATTGGAAAAAACAATTCCAACAAATTGAATGAGAAGTGTTTCCCTTCACTTCAAAATGCAGAAAATACCTGCACGGAACAAAAACACGCAAAAATGTGCCATTTTCATGCACAATGAAAACAAGTCCGAAGGGCAGTAATTAATGCACGCATACAGTAGCTGTAAACATTTGATCGAAAACCCTTAAAAGGACGAGTTCAAAATTATCCTGTTTCGAAAAATAAGTTTACGTGAATTTATGATAGCATTTCGAAAAACTTTATGTTTTCGGCGATTTACTGTAGATGGATTTCCTCAGGACAAATCAAAATTAAAAAATAATAATACTTATTGGACATGTTGAAAATTGTGCATTCTTTGAGACACTGTCCAAATCTCGCACCTGTTTTTTATGAGCTTATGAGTTTCTGTCGTCAACCTTGACCTCATCTTTGGAGGTATTTATTCTATTATTTCTGGTTTCCGTGCAGCAGCAGACCTCTCCTTTGCAAGCAAGGGCGAGCACGCCACATTTTTCTTTCATTATTGTTCCAAAGAACCCCCCTTATAAAACCCCGGGAGTATTTTCAAATTTCCAAAACAACCAGCATACATAACGAAACTTTTTGACCTTCACGAGACGAAGCCAATGAATTTTCGCCAAAATGTCTGTCCTAAATATTGGATGAAAAGAAGTAATGCACCACAAGTATAAAGAAAGTATCTATTGTGTGGCCCTAAGGTGCAGATTCCATCAATTTTTCTGACTGCGTCCATGTGTTTGAACGTCTGCATGTTGGATCAAAATTACCAACGCAGTTTAGATCATTGTTTCTTATTCTTGGGGCGGAAATTGGAAAAAACAATTCCAACAAATTGAATGAGAAGTGTTTCCCTTCACTTCAAAATGCAGAAAATACCTGCACGGAACAAAAACACGCAAGATGTGCCATTTTCATGCACAATGAAAACAAGTTCGAAGGGCGTTAAAAAAAGCACATATAGCTGTAAACATTTGATGGAAAACCCTTAAAATAACGAATACGAAATTATTCTGTTTCGAAAAATAAATTTACGTAAATTTATGATACAGTAGAATTTTGGAAAACTTTATCTCCTTGGCAATGTTGATCAATTTCCTCAGGACAAATCAAAATTAAAAAATAATAATACTTATTGGACATGTTGAAAATTGTGCATTCTTTGAGACACTGTCCAAATCTCGCACCTGTTTTTTATGAGCTTATGAGTTTCTGTCGTCAGGAGTAAAACAAAAAACCAGACCTTTTCAAATCTTGTCGACAATAAGAAGTGCTTTCTTCAACAACAACAAAAAAAGGGACTGATAATAATGGTGCAATTCCCCGGTTTCATCACCCTTTTTGCTGGGCATCAGATGGGTATGAGCACCGGGGTTACACAAGGGCCCCTTTCAGATCAAGACCAACGACAGAGGAACAGAAGCTTTTCATAGTAAACCCCCAAAATGGAGTCGCAGCCAGACCCGACCTGGCATCCCCTGACATCAAGTCGTCGTTCCAGGGCTACAACTCTGCCAAGGACATGATTTGTGAGTTCAATTCCTATTCGTTGTACCGTACGATTACAAATCGCGAGGCAAAAATATCAATATAATGAGGAAACCATTTCCGAAAAGCTATGCTGACAATGTAAAGATGATTTTATTTTTCAATTACGTAAAAAATCATACCAAGAAATATTCCGTGATTTATTATTATTATATTTTTTTTTTCACAGCCATGACCCAGGACTCGGCGCCAAGGAAATGGACGTCGCTCACGAGTTAGTATATACACCATACCACCTATTCCTTATTCAACGCATCAGAAAAACGTTCAGCGCAGCATAGCTTATTATGATGTTGCGAGCATTTGCTAGCTTGAAACCATTATTGCAATCGACCAACAGTCACCAGTGGGTCGCCGCCTTTCGTCAAGGGCTTCGAGAAGCTGCCTCGGACGGAAAAGGACGCCGTGGCCAAGGGCTGGCTCCCGATCGACGACTACGACTGCGACGGCGAGTACACCAACTTGGGGCGGCCCTACATGTTGTCCGAGGACCCCGCCATTATTCTGCTCTTTGACAAGAGCGGCTACATCGCCGGGCTTCAGACGGCTGTAAGTCAACTTGCACGTGACAGATCCGACGAGTCTTCTTAATATTGCCGCCATTATTTGTCTCTTTATTGTCGGCGAACGAGACGCCACGATATGATGACGATCGGGGAATTCGAGCGTTATGTACGTGATGAAAGGTCGCGAGCGAGGTCGTATATATACAGTACTGTATATCCTGTACTAGAGTGCAATAACAACTGCTGCTGGCGGGGGCATTTCATAAATCCCGAAATTCGATTCTAAAGAGTATATATATACAGTGTACTGAACTCTCAATGCAAATTTCATGCCCACCATCATTTTCAATAATACAGCATTCGATGAGACGCAATTCTTCGATAATCGTGCTGAAAAGTACAGGACGTGACCAAAATGAATTAAAATCTAAAAACCTGGACAACATACTACTATGGAAAGCTCATCCGACATTTTCAGGTGCTTAGGAGCTTTAAAAGAAAAAAAACCAATTCGATTCTTGAACACATTAGAATTGAGTGCGTGATTGTGTCTTTTTTACCGAGTAAATTTCGGAAAATAGCCCGAAATTTCCCCTGACTTTCAAGCCCATATATAGACGCGGTGAATAAGATTCAAAATTTGGATGCGTCAGAAATAAACTCGGCATCCATTTCAATAAAATAAGTTTTGTTGGAAAATAAATCGGCGAGGGTAAAACACTATAGTTATGTGTTATATAAGTTGAGGTGAAAATTGAAGCGTGCCTTTCACAGCAAATTTCTCGTTCACGTTTAACGTACATTGCAGCCCCATCAGGATGAAAATTACTTTGTTCAGATTGCCCGAATCGAAACACATTTTTCACTGTACTGTACTCGCAAAATTTATGAAAAGACTCTTATTAATATGCCGATCGGGGAGAAAGATAAGTCGAGGAGGAGATGAACTATCCTGACCCATTTTATATGAGGGACGGTAAAAATGTACACATCCATATATTCTACTGAAGACAAAACGGGTGAATAACATTATGCATATTTTCAAGTATATACTGCATGTATAGTCTAGGCTGTAAGTCAACTTGCACGTGACAGATCCGACGAGTCTTCTTAATATTGCCGCCATTATTTGTCTCTTTATTGTCGGCGAACGAGACGCCACGATATGATGACGATCGGGGAATTCGAGCGTTATATACGTGATGAAAGGTCGCGAGCGAGGTCGTATATATTATATACTGTACTAGAGTGCAATAACAACTGCTGCTGGCGGGGGCATTTCATAAATCCCGAAACTCGATTCTAAAGAGTATATTGTATACAGTGTACTGTACTCTCAATGCAAACTTCATGCCCACCATCAGTTTTATTAATACAGTATTCGATGAGACGCAATTCTTCGATAATCGTGCTGAAAAGTACAGGACGTGACCAAAATGAATTAAAATCTAAAAACCTGGACAACATACTACTATGGAAAGATCATCCGACATTTTCAGGTGCTGTGCAGCTTTAAAAGAAAAAAAAACAATTCGATTTTTGAACACATTAGAATCGAGTGCGTGATTGTGTCTTTTTTACCGAGTAAATTTCGAAATACAGCCCGAAATTTCCCCTGGCTTTCAAGCCCATATATAGACGCGGCGAATAAGATTAAAAAGTTGGATGCGTTCAGAAATAAACTCGGCACCCATTTCAATAAAAGTAATTTTAGTTGGAAAATAAATCGGGGAGGGTAAAAACACTATAGTTATGTTGTATATAAGTTGAGGTGGTAATTGAAGCGTGCCTTTATTCACAGTAAAAACTCCTTCATGTTTAACTTCCATTGCAGCCCCATAAGGAAACAAATTACTTAGTTCAGATTGCCCGAATCGAAACACATTTTTCACTGCACTGTAGTGTACTGTACTCGCAAAATTTATGAAAAGACTCTGATTAATATGCCGATCGGGGAGAAAGATAAGTCGAGGAGATCTACTTGATAGGACTGGGTAAAATATACTCCCTGCCATTTTTACATGTGTAGGTATATAAGATGACTTCTGTTTTGCCCACTTATTGTAATACGTATAAAAGTTCATATATGACGTACATATCAGATATGAATGTAAAGCCACAAGTTACAACTACAATTTCCTGTTGATTTCCCCACTCATTCCTGCGTGTGTGTCTGTGTTTTTTCAAGTTGAGTGAAACGGAAGTGTGGGAGTCCAGAGACCAAGGGAACTCGTTCAAAATTGAGGACTCGGGGTACTTCATGCAAATCCCGATGTTGCCGCTCGACGTAAAACGTGAGTGTCGCGACAAGCAGCTTGGTCCACTCTCAACAATAAGAACACACGTTTTTTTTTCTTCCTTTTTTTATTTGTTTGGCGCTAACAAGGTTCGAATTTTTTTTCAAAAGATGAAACAACTCAACAAAATATGGGAAAGTCGGTGGGAACCGGGTACACAAAGGAATAAATGAAACACGAGAGCACACGATAAGCCCGGGCAGCACTCGAGATGACGTTTGTGACGTATAAACGATACGCTGCGTTCCAAAACGGCGCGTTCGAAAGCAGCGCATGACCACAACAGCGCGGTTTTTGTTGAAGCTGTATAAATCGACCAAAAACTCGTTGTTGAATTGAGGATTCAATTAATCGTAACGAAAATGATCCTCAAAAAATCCATTTGAGTTCCATCCTTATTCCTTGGAAATTGAACGAATATCTTGAAGTAAACTGTTCCCTGCTTGAATACAATTTCTTTATACTGTATCTTGAGAAATTGGCGAATGCGAGTCAGGCACTTTTTTCATGATTTTTTCATCCTCACATTGAATTTTTCGTATGGAGGAATAATGTAGTAATTTTTAAATCTTGTCCTTATAATTTTCACGTTATTGAAAATGCCGTACATCAATTTTAAAATTTCGTCGTTTTGCGGTGCTTGAATTTTTGTTGAAGCTGTCACGCGTGCGGATTAATGGCACTGTTTAAAAAATTTAAATCCTGTACTTTCTACCTATTCATATTCATTTTATTCATGGTACTGCATCTTGATAAATTTTTATAAACGCAGAAATTATCTGCTCGACTGGACGAACACCGGATGAGTTCGACGAGGAAGGAACCGGAACCGGGCTTTACATAGTCGTCGCCGGGATTGCAGTGAAAATGGAAATGCGCGAAACTGACTTGGACAAGAACGTGTGGATGAGCGGCAACTTCTTTCCCGGAATGGGTGATTATTACTATATTGCAAACATTATTCTGCTGCTATTTATGTAAATTGTGTATCTTTTATGTTTGGGAACACAACTCGACTCTCGAGTTCCTTTTTTCGAAACGGCCTGGCAAAGAGTTTGTTTTGATTTAATGCATCTCATTTTCAGAGAGGTTCAACTTCCTTCTCATGTCCAAAAAAAAATTAGTGGGGCGGACATGAAATATTTGTCATGAAAGAACTTAGTACCACTTAAGAGTCCAACCTTAAGTTCATATGAGGGCGTCAATAAAATTACATACAGGAAAGGAACGAGTTCTTTTGCGCCGTTATTCTTTAAATGTCAGGTGGGAACCCTTAAAAAAAAGTTGCATGCACTTTAGGGGTTTATATGTGCTCTTTTTTGCCAAATATGTTCAGAACATTTATGGTATAAGGGGCAGCATTGCATGCACATGTTCAAGCATTTTACTGTGAATTAGTTCTCATAGTCACTGCATTAGATAGATATTTGTGAAATTTAAATCAGTCGAATATGCACGGAGACATTCGACACACGCGCGCTGGATTAAGAATTTTTTTTTGCCAAAGGCCATCACCAGAAATAGATTATGGTACTTGGTGTCTCAGTTATAAATTCCATATATTTTTTTTCTTTCGAAATTTGCATGTTCGTGCATCATTAATTGGTTCTCCTACTCGCAGGTGAAATCTACATTGTTTATTATTATTATCATTTTTTTTTTCTTGCAGGGAACCACTACTTTGCGCAAATTGACAGAATCGGGTCAGAGGACCACCCAGTGTGTGATGATTGGGTGCCTTTCTTCCTGTTGTACAACCGGCCGATGGAGTTGCGCAAGCCTACCTGTAAGAAGCCGGCGATGTTTTCGAGTGCGAAGCTTATGGTCAGGTGGTAGAGCATAGGCCATTTAGTAAGGGAGCGAGAAGAATAGCTCAGTATAGAACTACTAGTCGCAATTAATGCAGTCCAGTACAGTATTATAGCCTATATAGTATACTATATGCAGTAGTATGTACTACTACAGTACTGTACTTATTGTGCAAATATATGAATAAGGCAATTTTTCCGTCAGTATTAAGCTAATAACAGACTGGTCTGTGTATATATACACAACTTTTTTTTATGAGGCTCTGTTTCTGAGCCCGGGAAGGAAAACAAGGTTCTCCTCAAATTTTTTAATGGAAATTTCGATCTATTTTTCCAATTGCTGCGTAAAACAGGAAGGTATGGGGAACGTATGTTTAGACGCTAATATACGGCAAACGGTTTTTTTATTTATCTTGTGAAGACGACATGCAAATGGGAACTTACGTCCATCTATATAGTAGCGTCGTAAACTTAAAGGGCGACTAAGTACAGTGGTGAAGTTGTTTTGATTTATCGATGAATACTTGAATTGAAAACGTTTTCCGCACAGCACCCAAGGAGAAAAGTAGTTGACAGAAGAACCTCGAAGTCATACAATAGTCTTACAATATGACGAATATATGTCGTGATTATATCATCCAACTATGGGAATAATGCAGCAAAATAAAGTAAAAACTCTTGGGAATTTTTCGAAATTCCGTTGAACATCATCGGCATGCCAGAGTGAATATAATTTAGTGACGTGCTGAGGTAAAAGGTAATTTATTTTTATTTTTCGAAAATGGGATAAATGAACGTGGATGATCCGTTTCATTTTTTGTAAATTGCAATAAACGCCTGTCTGTTTGCATGCATTTCACTCAATGGCCTTTAATACAGCAAGAAATGCAGACATTAGGTTCACGTATACCGTATTTAATCCCCACGAGATTTTGATGAAAGCTTTTTGTTTTGTTGATGCGTGCCACATACTGAAAATATATCCGTTTGCAGCAGGCAAAAGCATATTCTGATGGGCACAACTGTTCCAATTACCGATTGGTCGCGCATTCTTCCGATTTATCAGTCACACTCGGGGATTCTTGTGTCATAAATCCTCGCATTCTTTCGTTACTCGTTCTTTCTTTTAATCTTATCGCTATTCTCTTATATACATCCTTTCATGCATTTTTCTTTTTCACGTGACAGGTTTTCATGGACCCGATTCCACAGTGCGTAGAGGAAATCACGTCCGCAGTCGGCATGACGACCTTCCACATCCTCTTCGAAACATTCTATCGCAACCTGGGATTCAAATAAATCCAAGCTGACAATGTCCTTTCCTTTCCTTCATTTCATTCTTATTATTCTTCTTCTCGTTCGATGTTGTTGTTTTTCTTTGTATTAAACAAGTGCCATTATTGAGGGAAATAAGGGATGTGGGAGGATGAAGGCGATTCCGAGTGGACGCTAATCTCGTGACAGGATTTGAAACCCGGTTATAATTTGAAAACGACGCGAGGTGCGCTGATGAATGAAGCTGCAAAGCAGCGGATGATTGGCATTCGATAATCAACGTTTGAATAAATAAACGATTAACACGGGGAAACAGAAGCCGAATGCTGAGTATAATGCCGCTGCGGGGGGCAGTCGGAAACTTCTCGCGCATTGATTTGTATGGGGGGAAAGCGAAAAAAAGAAAATTGTCAATTTTCATTATATTCTGGATGAAAAATGCGCCAGAATATAAATGCAGCTCCTGCTGCAACATTGAAATCAATCATGGGATCCACTCGTAATGCATACCTAAAAATATAGGGACATATGGAATAAAACTACTTTATTCCGTATTGGATGTCCATCAATTTGTTCATAGGCATTTTTTGCAGCTGCAAATTATTGTCACTTCAAATATCTCAAATACAGAATAAACGAACGAACAAAGCCAGTGGAGAAAAACATTTCTCCCCTAAATTGAATACATTTCTTTAAAATTACTCATGTTATGATTACTTACAGACAATATAAAGACTCAACTTGATTCCCCCCCCCCCGAAGATTCCAAATATTAACTGCTCACTATTCTCTTCTCTCATTTTTTTTTTACAGCCTTCAACGTTTATCCTGAAGATACCCCGATTTTAGTTCCATTTCCAAAAGCATATATAGAAGCCGGCGGCGGGTAAACGTCGTATATATGTCAAAATATTGTACACTGATTTTCTATTCACTGCCAATAATAAGAAGTCAACAAATAATTGTGGATATATCCAATTGCTGATGTCAGGATTTTCTTTCCCAAAACCAACACCGCACTATACTTCATTCGCGTACGTTTCTCTCCAAACGAATCGAAAGATGTTTGTGCCTCGTACGTAATTCGCCCTGAAATATCCCAAATTTGTTTGCCGGTCTGCGAATACATTATCATCGCGTGGTTGGTTCACAATCCAGACAGCTTACAGAGTATACTGTTTTTTATTTGTTTCCCACATGAGCACGTGATAAAGGCGACACTCATGATGATGATGATGATGATGAGGATGACGTGGATGACAGAAGAGACATAGTACTGCACTCGTTTTGCACTCCACAGCCACAATAAGCAGTACTTGGACAAGCAGAAAGAGAGAGAGAGAGAGGAAAGAAAACGCTGGGCCTCATCATCGGCGGCAAATCTTGGCACCCCGACAACACCATCAATTCCCTATACATACTGTACTGCTGCCACCGCAGATTATGAGAAGAGAAATAAAGGGCTACTGCGATGACAATAAAAGTAATAACGAGAGAAGAAAGAAATCAACGCCCTCATATCTGGCTGGCAACAACAATAAGCTCAATGAGCCGAATGAAACACAATAACACATGCATTTATTGGAGGATGACGGCAAGCGTGATGAGCGAGTGTATATATGAACCTCGATCGTCGTCGTCCTATATTGTACTATACATTCGTACTGTATAATCCAATTCGGAAGCCACGTGTGCTGCTGCTCGACAATTGCGAGGCGACTAGGCCATCATAAATCAAAGGCCAAACACACTCAACTCAACTGGTGCATGCATGCTGGCTTTGGCAATAATCCGGGAGGCGGAGCCCGTTTTCGCCTCTGCTGCGAGCATCTCAATCCCGGGTAATAAATATTCGAACGAAACGGGTTGCATCGCATTTTCTATAGCAACTCCTTCGAAATATACAATATGTTCATAGAGCAACATTACTTCTCGCATTCCATTCTCCGCTCCATTATTGCTGCTTTGGCGGGTGCGAGCCTCATATAGGTACAGTACAGGGGTGTTCAAAATCGTCTATGAAATGCATTGAAAAACAGCAGGAAATTTCAAACAAAGTGAAATCCAGCATGGAATAATCCTGCGTCCAACAATAACGTCGTCACGGTACGCTCAATAAATGACGACGGCTTTCATGAACCTAAATACATNATACTGTAATGCACTGCTGCTTCAGTGACTCGAGCTGTGTTACTAAAATTTGAATGGTCTGCATGAGGGTGCAGACAATAAATATCCAACATCAGATACACTTGAACCTCGATGATAGCTCGAACCTCCCTGTATGTATGTCGACATTGTTTAAAGTCTATATAACCCTGTCTGCTAGAATTCATTTAGAAATAATAATGCATTAAAAGACTCCCCAACTCGACAATTTCGCTGGCATGCCGCGCTTCAAGTTCGACTGCTGAAGATGATTGCCCCCATTTCATCGGTAATTCTTCCATCACGACGACGAATGGTAATTAAACCGAAGTAATCACTCTCTGTCATGCAACATATATCCAATATAGGGCTCATATAAGTAATTGCTCGAATGAACGTAGACAAATTCAAGAAGGCCACTGCAAAACAAAATAAATCTCTGCAAGTTTTTTTCTTGAATCTGAAATGCAAAAATAAATAAATAAATAAATAAATAAAATGAGCAAGAGCAGGGGATCCATTTCTCCCAAAAATCTGATCCGAACCCAGGACGAGTCCACGCATAACCCCGGGGGTATTTGCGATGAGAACCAACAAAGTCCACTATTATTCGGATCCCAGATTTTATAACCTCGTTTGAAAGTTTAATATCAGATTCTCGACGGATGACGGCGATGAGTTGGAAATACTGTAATGATTAAAAAAAACACACACACATGCACACGGCTCATCGCCATATCTTGCCTTGTTGTACTCTCGTTTATCCGCCAAAAAGAAATAATAATAAAAAAATTACCAAGGGATTGCAATAGATTGCCGACATGCACGTATTACGCGATGAAGGAGCAATGACGTCATCCCGGTTGACGTCACGTTCCTCATGGAAGTTGGAAACGCGGGTCGCGTCTCAATTACCGGCCTTGATTGCGCGCAATTAAAAAGGCGAGCCCCGTTTTTCGTGCGCGTGTGCGGAACACGATCGCGATACCGATCAATCTATTACTGGAAAGGGGGAGGGGGGGATTTGAAAGGAGAAAAAAAAACAAAACAAAAAACGATAAAGATAGTCGAGAGGAAACAGCCTCTTATTTCAGGCAACGTGCTGCTGCTGCATGGGTCAGTCGAGTCGAGTGTCTTCACTCAGTCGTCATCGGCCAGATATACTATATACTATATACTGTATATAGGTCTCTCTCTCTCTATTTATATATATATTATGCAGCGACGTTTTTCCCAAAGACGCGTTCTTCCAGGTGGTAAAAAACTAGCTTTTTGATGTAAAATTTTTAGTTAGTAAAGTGTAAGCGTCTACTTTTTCTACCAAAGTAAAATTTGCAAAGTCCTAGTATACTGTATACTTTTCCCATAAATTTCGAATTTCGGTTCATCACCATTTCTTGAGAGAAAAAGGTTCTTCCGGAAGCAATGAACGACTTGTCCCTGAATGTCTGGATAAAAAATTTAAACAAATATTAAAGATACCTTTTAAAGCAGACAGTATTTAGCTATTCTTCACAGCTCTTTGAAAAGCATACACGCTTATTTTGAATCAGAAATATCAATACGTCGCTGCAAAAAGGGTTTCTGCGCAAGAAGGTCCACCATTTTTTGATCGAAAAACTACATTTTAAAAATCAATCATTTCACATTCGCAGATGAAAAAGATGGTTTCATTTTAAACGTTTCAGTATACTGTATACTTTTCCCATAAATTTCGAATTTTAGAACAAAAAAGGAAATTTTTCGAATTTCGGTTCATCACCATTTCTTGAGAGAAAAAGGTTCTTCCGGAAGCAATGAACGGGAACAGGGACTTACAGACCTATTTTTTAAATTTGTTTATAATTTCTATGGAAAATTTCGTCTGTCATAAATCGATAAGAAGTGTCGAGAAACTTTTCGTATGTGCGAATAAAACTTAGTCTTTATAGCAGCACCCATAAGTAAAAAATAAAAATAAAAAATAGAGTCCATTTCCCGGAATAAGAAGGGCAGTCACGAGAATCCAGATCGAGTGCGTGCTGTAAGTTGGCGTTAAAATAATGTTATTCGAATTTTCAATATTATGAAGCAATTCCGTGTTTCACCAACCTTATTGTGACGCCATACGAAAAAAAAAATCTAATCCAGTTTCTGGAAAATCCGCTCTCTTATTCACAGAATTTGATTGCGACACTTGCCTTTTTATTCTGGCCAAGTACAACTTGCTTTTAACCATTGAAAGATTCGAGATTCGCAGTAGTGATAAGAAATAACATTCCCGGGATTAACTCTTCCTTCTTCAAAATACAGTATAGTAATGCTGTTTTGTTTCAAATTAAAATTAAACAGGAATGGTTGTCACAAAAGTCACTCAACCCCTCGCTAGCGTTTCAGAGATTTTATTTGAAAAAAAGGCAGCAGATGAACATGCAGGAACACCAAGTATTATTATTTTTTAATTATGATTTGAATCAAATCCTCCTTTCTTTGAGAAAATAAATTCCATTCAATCGTAAATCAAAAAAAACAGGGAAATATACATGTATCAACTGCTGCATGATGATGATGGAGCCATTGATACAAGCATGTATGTATATGAATGATTCTCATAAATAATAAGGTTAATTTAGTTATTGCTTCTTCCCGTTTTCTTTTCGTTTTGAAATACTGTGTATAGCTAGTGAACCCATTTATATTGCTGAACACATAGACGACAGCCTATATACAGTACATACAGGAACTTGTTGAAAACTACCCCTCGATATCTCTCAGCAATAAGAGATATTGCAGCAGCAAGGGCATCTCGTGACATCCCGAAAACCACCCCGGGTTCGCAACAAGGATGCACAAAACCCGTCCCGTCCCGACCCGACCCGACTGGCAATCAAGAGCACGGCACCGGCACAAAAGCGTCAACACGCAACAACAATAGCCCCGGCGAGTAATAAAATAATTACAGTAATTCCCGGAGAAAAAAGGTGCGCCGGATAGCGAGAGTATAAGTGAGGAAAAGACGGCCGCGGGCCAGGGAACAATGACGTGATCGGAAGTCGGAAACACTCGCATCTCCACAACAGCGTAGTCCTCAAACAATAAAAAAAGAAGAAGAAAAGGATGATAAAATCAAGACGAAGAAAAAGATCCACTTTTTCTAACCCATCGCAGTTCCTCGAAACATGCATTCAATTCTTTTTGTTTTTGTTTATCAAGGAAAAACGAAGCGCATGCGAATTTGAGACGAATTTTCATGCGTACTTTCCGCAAGTGCTGCGAAAAAAGTACTTTCAGCTGTTGAACTGAAAATATTTGAGAGGATTTGCGCAATATATGAAATTTTATCCGCATCAGCTAGGCGGTAATTTCAAAAATGCAAGTGGTAATCAATCGTGAGCCGAATAACCTGGATTTTTTAGCAGATTTCTGTGAGAAAAACGTGTCTTATACACTAATATGCATTATTTGACCACAGGGTTTACTTGCATAATCCATCACACCCTTTTTTCCGTTCTTTTTAAAACTTAACGTTTAATAACAAAACTTAAAGGTGCAGTAGTCAGATTGGAAAAAACTCTATTCTTGTTACCTCGTTTCTTTTTTATAAAAAGGTCTAGCGTATAACGTGTTCTTAGTCAATCAAGATTTCCCTTGGAAGTTTTCGAGTGGAAAAATGATGAACTGTTGATACAATCGAAGCAGGAATAAAATTAAGAATCTTTTGATATCCCCAATAAGAAAAGGTTCAACGCTCGATCGTTATGTAACTCGTCCGGCACCAAAAATTATATTTTCGGCGGGGAAAATTAGACGGCAGCAGTTCTTTCAATTGAAGTCATCCTCAATTATATAAAATAATAGGGAAATAAATTATAGCTTCTCTGATGCTCTGTACGCGTGTGTTTGTTTGTTTCTCTGCTTGCAACTAACTGGACAAAGATGCACGTCTGGCCATGACGATTTAACCACACTCACTCGTCCGCTTTGCGTTTCAACAATTTGCCTTCCTTTCCACGAAAAGCATTATTATGCACGGTTCGAGGGTTGCGATGTTCCAGTGCTTTTCTCGACCATGAATAACATGCACTGCTGCTGGAAAGCATAGCCTTTGTTTGACGAAGAATAAGTCATGTTTTCATACAATTGAGATAATATGTGTTCATGAATGCACAGACGGAAAACCAGTGCATTTAGAGAAATTATACTGATGTAAAAATAAAAAATAAACATATTTTTCTCTTCCATGCTGAGCTGAAATAAAAAGCTTGTGATTTCCTGATGAAAATCTTCGCTGACACAAATATTAAAAAAAGCCAATGAACCGACAGACAAGCGCTTAGTAGTGAAGCAGTACTATTTTGTTGGGAGTAAACTTGGACCTACCCGTTGAAAACGTCTACTTTTCGGGTACCTTTGGGAGCTTGGTCATAAAATAAAAAACCTTCGTATGTCGTCTTCACATAATGAAGCACGATTCTGGAACCATAAAATTGCTTGAAATAGACATTGCTGTAACGAAATTGGTTTCATGGTAAAGAAAAGTCTTGTAATGAACATTATCACGACATTTTATTCACTCTGTGTGATGAGCCATTCAGACAAAAATTTCCTATCCTGCCATAATTCGAAGCCTTGGAACGACTCTGTCATCATCTTCGAAGTTGAGCAAAATTAATTTCTCTGGTGTTCATTTTTATACAATAAGTAGGCCATTCTTTTTTTTGGGGGGATTCACTTTCGAAACGCAGGCGACCTAGAAAGGACTACCACCGGTTTTACTTGAAGAACTATCGAAGGCACGTTTTAATATTTTCTAGTTGTTATTCGGGCGAAGCTAAAATGTAGGGGGTCTAACAGCCCGAACGAAAAAATGGACAATTTTCCAGGCAAATTTCAACAGATAATTTCTTGCGAAATTCCACGGAACTATACAAGGGCTATCTCCTTTCAAAATTCGTCTTAGCTGCATCACGAATTCGCTCTGATTCCCGTACTTCGCAATAATTCGAGGCTAAAATTGGCTCTTCCCGAACAATTATTCGTGCACGAATTCTACACGGCGAAGAAGCGCTTCACACTCGTGAATTTGCGCACACGAGCATGTATTATTTGGACGCGAAAATAATTTGAAAATGGCGCATTCTTTTTCCCGCGATGAGATGCACCCATTCGCAAAAGCGTGTCTTCTTGTCCGTTAATTTACTGACAAAACGTGTCTTCTGGGTGAATATCGTGTCAAACACGACTTTTGTACTCAAGAACGTGGATAATTGTGACAAAATGGCAGCTCGTCGTGAAGAACTATACTGTATAATTTAGTAATTTTTGTTGGCTCATCAGCGACGAAGGACTCGAAATTGGCACCACTTGATTTGAGTGACAAAAGCGTCCTGCCTGCTGATTCGAGATCCCGAATCTTCTTACGATGCCTCGTGGATTTATACAATTTCAGTACTATTAATCAGGTCAGATGAGCTAGAGAATCACAATTCAAGCGGATGATGGAAATGCAGCAGTAATTGATAAAATCCAATGCGAATATTTCCGCGCAGCTGGTGGCGGACGGGGTTTCAAAAATCTCATTCTGTATATACAGCAGTTGAGATGGAAAAAAGAAATTGAAAGTGATGATAAAATAAAAAAAAAAATCCGTAGGGGAGTTTATGTACAGCATATAATATAAAATAAAAATAAAATAGAATAAACTGGTGCCAATAATGATGAGGTTGACGGCAAATGCTGGTGTGTGATTCTCTTTACCGTAGGTCGCGGGCCCTTTAACGGGCAAACGACTCCCTATTAGTGTCGTTAACGACCTTCGTGGTCGTCGTCCACACCCCCCATGTGTTCTCATAAATATATGAAATATATATATATATGGAGTATATAAAGAAATCCTTATTGAAAATTTGCTTTCCATGTCCCTTTATTTTGTTGAGGATGCCAACGCTGTCCTGCACTCAGTAACACACTACAGGTAGGAAGATACAATTTAATATTCACTTATTGTCGCATTCACTTTTCAATTGAAAGACAAAATAAGCCTCGAATGTCGAAGGAGAACAGTTGTCGCACACCTGCAAAAAATATTTAACACTGTATCTTATTTAATAAAGGTGGACTCTCTCTCTATATACCCCGATCTTGTCTACGACGATTTTCTTGGGCCCATTCATCGGTTCACTCCTCATATTATATAGGTTCTCAGCAAAAATAAAAATTCTGGCTCCTTGAATTTCTTTGTAGAGACACAATGTAAAAGGGGATATTTATGAGAATTTATGCTGTAATCCCCCCCCCCCCCAAAAAAAGAGACAAATTTTACACCAGTTG
The DNA here is from genome assembly GCA_905338405.1 of Notodromas monacha. Lineage (NCBI taxonomy): Eukaryota > Metazoa > Arthropoda > Ostracoda > Podocopida > Cyprididae > Notodromas > Notodromas monacha. The sequence goes on from CAJPEX010001903.1 coordinate 42,524, forward strand.
AGAAATATGCAGCAAGCAGGAAAACTCAGGCTTACAACGTATACAATATAGTTCGCGCACATTTGTTTAATGCCTTGCGGACTCACGGGAATTACGTTGAACTCCTTGGTGAAAAAGTTTTTGATCATGATTCACTGACCAAAGCGCAATTATATTCAAATAAAAAGAAGCACAATTTTGAGATAATAGTACTGAAATAAATACCAAGTGAACTTCTCCAAGACAAATAAGTGGCAAAGAAGATGCTTTAGTTTGAATGTAGATCTTACAGACTACACTAAAGCACGGAGTCCTATCTAGCAATTGATAATCACTGCTAGACCAAATCCTATTCAACTTTTACACACTCGAGAACTAGAACATTTTCCTCTTATTCCTGATGCACAAGATCTTTTTATCCGATACAGATCGATTTTGTATCCTTTCATTATTGTAGGCTGCCAAAAACTCACCGTTTGTCTCGCTCATAATGTGTTTCGTCTTACACCTCAAAATCCTCTTTCTTTTTTCTCTTCTTTCTGGAAACTCAATATGGTATACGGTAGTAGAATAAAAGACTGCTGGAACCCATGTGGAATATCAAGTGGAACCTGTTCCACTCGGTGGAATATACTCGCAGTCCAAATACTGAAACCTGGAGGGGGAAAAACCCTCGCCTAAGGACTAACCCTCAAATTTTCCAATCCAAGCGTCACGCGAAAACCATTCCACGGAAATTTATCGCCAAACACGCCGTTGGCGGAGAGCTTTTGCAAGTTTTATTCATGCACCGAAACATATTTATTTCCGACAGTTTCTCGTAAAAAAAAAAAATAAATAAATAAAACGCAGACAGAAGATGGAAGAAAGAAACCACGTGTTAATCCTGTTGCATGGAACTAAACACTAAAAAGAGCCTTTTCTCTCTTTCATTCTTTCTTTCTTTTTTTGACATATATAAGCGCGTTCGTGTCATGATTTGATCCGCATCTCAGTGTCAATCACGCGCGGAAGGATCAATTTTTTTTTCAACTTTCCCGCGCTTGTCCATCAATCAATCAATCAATCAGATCCAATCAGTCATGGAAAATTCGGGTGCTGATTCGGGTTTGGCACGGCAAGGACGGCCGAGCTTTGCTCGGACTAGTACGCTTTTTTGGGGGTACACTAATTTCATGTCATGAAGGGTAAGCAAAGAGAAAGGCGGCCTTGGTGACGTGGAAAAGATTTATGGTTTCCTCTTTTCATCACGTTTTTTAACAAATAAAAATAAAGAAATAAAAACGAAAATGTGCTCCCGCGTTTATTGTGTGAAGCAACTTTTAGGAACTCGTTTTATTCCGCCCAGGTGGAAGCCCATGTGTGAAAAGCACTCTAGCGAGTACTATAGAAGCTTTTTTTTTGGGGCGAGAAACAACACTTTGTATATAGTGTCGAGAACTGACCTGACTGACTGACAGTAATCCTCGTGTGTGGAGATTCGTCCATCTTCCTGAATGTAATTAGCCTTTCAAATTACATGACCGAAGCATCATATCATCGGCGTACAGCAAGCAAAGACGAGAGGAAAGATGAATTTAAAATTGCACGATATGCTGCGGGTACTTATGCAGTTACATTATGGATGCCGGATTTTGTGCAGAAAACTACCCTTTTGAAAATACAGACAGTCTACGAGGTATATACCCGTATATTCACTCGAGTACCACGCGCACCTTTTTTTCTCAAATTTCAGAAGAAAAAAAGGGGCGCGCGTCATAAGGGGGTACAAAATTTTCAAGAAGTTTTAGGAAGTTGTATGTTAATTATACATGATTATAATTGAGAAATTTGTGAAAAATTTACCAAGAAAACTTTTTAATGACTTTTTAAACTTTTAACTAGTCTAAGTACAAGTTAAGTGCAGATTTCAGTTTAAAAAACAAAAATAAAAGGAAATTTTGTGGTTTTAGAGTCACTAAAAATGGGATGCGCGTCTTACTCGGGGATACAATTTTAGCCAAATTTTGAACTGAAAAACCCCTGTGCGTGCCTTACTTGAGGGCGCGGTGTACTCGAGTAAATATGGTAGATTGTATCACCTATATCGACCCAAAAAGCTGAATTTCATCACTCTTGAGTTATTCCGTCATAGAAAATATGGTTTTTGATCTGAGCTGCTGGAAGTAAAACTTGTCCTACTGAATTTTGCCTGGGTGTTGACCCACACACTGTCACATGCGTGTTCTTCCACTTCCGGCTGTCCTATAGCAGGTAACCAGCTCAAAGTGTGGAACTTGGTGCACATCGGAAGCCGGTACTCATCCGGAAAGTACTGTGCTACCCTTTTACTGTACTGTAATGTACGTTTCACACCACATAAGGGACAAGATTCACAGCAGAGGTCTGCATGCAATGGGAACTAAATGCGGAATTTTTCCCAGTCAGAATTTATTTGGCTTTCGTTCACCAGCAAATAAAATTTTTATTATGCTTCTTCGAATTTTTTTTTTTTTTGAAATCAAAATATATTTTTTCTGGGAGTAGCACGAGTAGTTTAAGAGATCCTCACTTGTGGTTTTCTGTTTGTGTGTGAGTGTGTGTACGTGTATTGTTTCATGAAGAAAATTCAATGAATTCAGATGTGAGTCCATTTTTATCTGAAAAAGGCACTTTGGAGTGCTTTCGGGAAATTGCGCCACAATAAGAGCTCGTCGATTGAGATTCAATTAATCAAAATCTGCCATAAGACTGCCATAATCGGGCTTTGATGGTCTCCCATCATCGCCAAGCTTTTTCGTTTTGCTGACCAAGCACGGCTTTATATGCTTTGAATCACGTTCCATGCTAACTGTCACCAAAAAGCATCTTATTGATTCAATTTTCTCCCAAAAATTACTCGGGCATTCCCATAAAAATCTTTTCGAAGGTACACAAATCTGGACGAGTATAGTAAGGAGAAGACGGTGTAAGAAAAAAAAAACGAGTTGTCGTGTTAATACATCCGAAAAAAAAAAACTTTAAATTTCCGTGTGAGAAATTTATGGCTCATTCCTGACTCTGACTGACTGTTTTTTTGCATTGCTTGATCTGCCAAAACGAACGGCAGTATCTTTTTTTTTTCTTTTTCTTTTTGTACCCGCTTCGACCGTTCAGCAATAGACGCGTTCGACGACTAAAGTAATTGAAGTTGTATTTTTATTTCTCACAGCACCCCGTATATGCAGACTACTTTCTAACTTTTGACAATCCGTAAGCATAGAGTAACACATCATCGCGCCGTGCTACTCATACAGTATCAGGTGTTGCTGGTGATGGTGGGGCACGAAAATCAGCTGTTCGTCCACATGATCCCCCTCCCCCACTACTACCCTGATGCTCGGAGATGCTCCAAAAAGTGTGTGTGTGTGTGTATTTTTCGTCTGCACAGGTGCAACGTACAGACAGACAGAGAGACAGATTTGCGGATTTCCTGCACCGCAAATTAGGCGTGAAAAGGCTCTTCGTCCTTTCGCCATAATAAGCAGAGCAACAACCATTTGAAAAGGATGAGTTTTTGTTCTTGTTTTTGATTTTGTTGTCGAGGGGGGGGGGGGGAATGACCACACACGCCTCACGTCGTCGATCGTCATCATCACCACGCAGCCATCAGCAATAAGGAATGAAGGAATTGCAGCCTGTCGCCCGGCGCATGACAAGCTAATGGTCTAATTCTCCCCACGCTTGTCCTGACCAACAGACCAGAGTAAAGAAACCCACTGTTATTCGTGCGTATATACTGTACTGTATATGAAGGGGGAGAAGGTGAGTATATAAGAACCCGCTATAGATACGAGCAGTACAGTACATACATGTGTGTATATGTGTGACTGTCTGCTGAACGCTTTGCATGCTCCAATTCCCGGTTATTTGCTGTACTCTTCACACGGAGCCTTTTTATTTATTCATTTATTTATTGTCAAAAAAGCCGGTGGGGAAAATGGAAAGGGATTCCGACACGTCACGCTGGCCCCTTTTTGATGAAGTCTTTCCAAAAATTGCAATTTCTTAATAATGAAAGAAAAACGATCAGTCCATGTTAAATTGTAGTCGCATTAGTTTTGACTTTTGAGCATAATGCAACATAATGAGAGGGAGCCGCTTGTTTTGAGTTTATTATTCATAAGGGTATACAGTAAAGTGAATTACTGTATACTGTACGTTAATTCCAGCATCTTATACAGGCAGCGATGTCTTTTTCGTGGAATATCTTGTTGAATAATACTCGAACTACTACACGTCATTCCAGCGAGGAAAAATCAATAGACAAGACTCAATACAGTGTTCGTGTTGAAAGAAAAAAAAACTTTAAATTTAAAATACTGTACACACAGTATTTCCGTGGAATCAAGTGATTCCTTTTCCTATAGTATGAAACAGCAAATAATCGTTTCCAATACTGTACTGTTTACACTATAGAAACTTTCTCACATTCCGAAATTTTTAAACTTGCTGCAGAGTGGTCGAGACAGCAATGACATTACAGTACAGTATTTATTGCTCATTCCAATGACCATCAAAACCCAATTAAAGCCTAATTTTCTCATCGATTCCAGAAATGCTCCAACATGCAGGATTCATTTGTTGAAAGTAGAAACTTACTTGTAGGTGGAAATCATAAATTGGCGGGTGCCTCCTCAAGATGTGGTCGACCAAATGAACTCCGTGACGAACGTGTGAAATGCAGTAAATACAGAGTGTGAGCGTGCTGCAGCAGGGGGGAAAAGCACAAGCCTCATCCACGGCTTCTT